>JAJHUR010138545.1:1325-43133 GCA_027495735.1 Lutjanus campechanus
CTTCTACTTGAGTACAGGATGTGTGTACTTTTGGTGTCTCTACCTTTAAGTACATGTACTTAGTTACTCTCCGCCCGCTGGGTTTCTTTCCTCTTGGTTTCTCTGACCTCACCTCCCTGCCTCATATCTCATCACGGCTGTCTTTGCTAATCTCACCTCTCGTTCTCTTCATCCTCCTCCTCGTCTCACCTAACTTCACCTTTCCTCCCCTCCTCCTCGCTCTCCTCCCAGCACACATCCAATTCGTCTATCCATCAAATTGTCTCGCCCTTACCTCAGCTATCCTTTCCACCACACACAGTATAAAGAATGGTAGTATTTTACACCTGCCCTCTCCTGTCTCCACTCGCTCTCCTCACCTATCTTTATCTCGCCTCCGTCCTGCACATTTCATCTCCTCCTCTCCTCTATTACAAAAGTGCTCGACTGAACAAAACGTTTGGTTTGATTGGAATTGGGTTTTTTGTCTTCACAGTCCTCCTCATGTATAATTTTTGTAAATTCTTTCCGACATCACAATCTCTGCTGCAGACAGACCTATCTTCACAATTGCACAGTAATCCAGGTTTAATAATTGCACTCTCGTTATCTTTTTTCTTTTGTATTATTTGCATATTATTCTATTTGTCTGCAGCATGTAGTGCAGCAGCAGAAGGCACAAGGCTGGGGACGGAGCAGGAGTTGGCAGACTACCTGTCTATTGATTGTAATGTGCCTGAAATTAGAGTGGAGGTGTGAAATGAATATTAGATTTGTTGCTGTTTGCTGTAATTTTCTGTGGTGGAGCGCTCTGTCTTATTTGTCCGTCCACCACCTTGTTAAAGGCAATTCAAGGAGACAAGGAGGGAAATTGACTATGAACGTCGAGCGAGGGCCCCGGCTTTGAAATCTGCATTCAGCCGAGGAGCTGAAACACTTGATGTTTTCCTCGTTTCTCTTCCCCTTTGCTCTCTTTTCCTCTTTTCTCCCCCATGTGCACCGATCACACCTTTCTATAGAGGTCCCTTGTAACCGTAAATCTCTCCGATTTGTGCTCTGTCTCTCTTTCCGTCTTCTTTCCCCCGACTTCTCATTTGTACCAGCGCTCCCATCCAAAGAAATCCTTGTACTCTCAAACCATTTTCACGCCGTTTGATGTATGATTTATTTGAAATCGATTCCCCCACACGCTCATGGTTTGTTGATGAATCTGTCTGTGATCTGCCTGTTTCGTGATTTTACCTCATATCAGGAGGGTCTGGCAAACATGCAGCCGGAGGCGTATGTATGATTTATCAAAGATCAATAGACAATTCTTGTCTTGTCTTCAAAGAAGACTCATGTGAAAGAACCTTTTGGGAAAGAAAAGATCGGTGTGTACATTTATCTGTAGCGTAGTATAACAGTATGTAGATCAGAAAGGAGAGATTAATTAGAGTTGTATAACAATATTTATTCTGTATTCATCAAGGTTTGGAACAGAAAAAAGACTTTGGCGACTGGAATCCATCAATATGAAGCATTTTCATTAATCGTGCACCCAGATAAAGATAGACGGGACAGGATTTCCCTGCAGTCTAGACACGGGTGGTGGAGTAAAGTCAGCAGGTGGTTAATGGAAACACTAATTTGAATCTCCACAGAGATCCACAGAGGTCCTGGTGGTAATGGAGATGTGGTGAGCTGCTCAATAGTAGGTCTGAAACCGACAAGTCCTCCAAATTAAATGACAAAATATGTTGTTTGTAACTGTTCTGTAGAATGAACGCCTCACGTGCCTCGCAGGGGTCTGAAACCTGCGGCTCCAGAACCACATGCAGCTCTTTTGCCCCCCCCCCAGCGTCTATCTGTGGCTTTGGCAAAAAAAATAATATGTAAATGAATAACAGTTGCTTTGTTAACATTTGAACTTTGATTTAGCATTGCTGTAGGTCTAAAGTAGGGATGATCACAATAAATCAAGGGTATTTAATCAGTTGTTAAAAATCAAGTAAAATTTAATCAAATAAATATCTGAAATAATTTGTCGACCTTTTGTCTTTATATGTTTCATGGGCTGTAATCCTGTCAGAGAATATTCAATATGTTGTTGTGGAAATTAAGCTTTAATCATTAGTTCTGAAATACTCAGACCAGCAAGTCTCGCACCAACAGTCAAGCCATGTTCAAAGTCACTTTTCTTCCCCATTCTGAGGCTCGGTTTGAACTTCAGCAGGTCATCATGTCTACATGCTTACATGCATTGAGTTGCTGCCGTGTGATTGGTTGATTAGATATTTGCGTTAACGAGCAGTTGAACAGGTGTACCTAATAAAGTGGCCGGTGTATTTAAGCTGGTGAGGATTAAGGTTTGAACCTTTGATCCACACAGTGACGTGATGCAGTGAACAGCCATGTTGAAACAATGACAGCAAGTGACTGTGATTACTGTGATGAATCATTTCTGTTCGATGGGAGACAGTCTGTTACAGTTTATGTGTAAGACAGTAGAGGAGAAACATAAAATATAACAGACTATGCTCAAATATACTGTATGAATTAATTTCATATGAACATAAATTTCCTGCAGAGGGTTTAAGGTTATTGCCAGTTCTCAGTTTGTAATGAGGAGGACCGGAGCACCGAGAGGATGCTGTTCTGGTGGGTCAGAGGGAGACAAAAAGACAAAAATTCACAGAAAGCATCAAAAATCCACAGTGCCTGAAGCACATTGGACATCTTGGCTTATATGTGCTTGCTGTTAAAAACGAAACAATATTGTCATCATGAACAAGGAATTATTTATTTAACTTTATTCATCAGAGCGACCACAATAATCACTCAACATCAGCAGGAGGAGGTCTGGAGAAACAGCTGCTCTTAGTTTACAGCTCTCGCTCTTTAAGTGACGGCCTCTCCACTCGGCTTGTTTCCCTTCTGTTTGTGGATTGTGCACAATGGGAGGAAATGGATTTAGGGCCAAAGGTTCTGTATAGAACCATGAAAAACGAACATGTTCTGCCGGTTTATGGATCTTCAATACTAAGGACAGTGCCACACCTACACAAGCACCCCGTAATTTAGCCTTGGTGCTGCAGGGTGCACAGGAGCAAAGCTCCGCCACTGTTTTTAATCCAGGTGTGGAAATGTAGGTCTTTCACAACTAGCATAGTCTGTTTTTTAAAGTGACCTGTAAAGCTAAAACAGACAGAGATCCAGAGAGACAGACTCCCTGACTGCTGAGTAATACTACAAGTTCAGCGTGATGAAACTCTTCATCAAGTCTAACATATGATTGTGTGGTCAGTTATAGTTAACAAATGTATGTAAACTTGCCGTGATTATTGAAACAATGGTTAAATTACCTGAAACAAGCCTCAGTGTGTGTCTGCAGGTCGTAGGTGCGCTCCGGTAATTACACAAACAGCATTGAACCTCTGAAATTAGTCGTAGTTATTTCACCATTTCACAGCACAAATATCCACTGTGAGGCCAACAGTAATCACCAGATAACATTAAATATTACACAAAGTTTATTTAAAGATTTTAATGGTGACAAATGACGAACCAGATCAATCAAATAAGTGCCACAGATTGGGATCAGCACCACTTTGTTCTGGCAGGATCTGACACAAATTAAGCCCTGGTTACTGGGGCAGGAACTCTTAACTTAAAAACAGTTATTTAGCAGTTACACCACTATCATTTCCATCTGTGTGCACTTTTGGCATTTAGCTGTTCACAGCTCAAACAGTCAACACATCCAGTCACTGACTGCAGCATCACAGTCAGTTTCAATTACTACAACATCACTATCGGAAGCTCCCAAAGATGCAGAGGGCAAATTCTACAGAACCTGGCAAGTATTATGAATGATATAACATGAAATGGTGCACAGAGGAAAACTCAGATAAATAAAAGCCAACAGATTTCATGAAAAGAGCATCACCTAGAGGAGGAACATATGGGAGAAAGGACTGTGATTCAGAGGGGAGAGATGACATAACCGAACTTATGACAGGATGTGTTTTTAATACCACAACAGAAGACACAGAGTGATTACTAACCTCATTAAATTGACAAAGACAGCGTCATGGATGAGTCATTTATCAGCAGTGCCAAGTGTCAGAATTAGAAGAGGACTGATTATTACAGAATGACACAAACCAATCAGCAGGACGTGTCAACAATAGACTGAGTGGACGTGTGGGTGCCTGCTCCATGGGTGGTGAGAAAAACAAGATTAACTAAACAAAAACCCAATAGAACTGGTCAGATGAAAGCCAAGTCAGACAGAAGCTGCATCCAAACAGGATATTTTACACATAATAAGTACTAAACAGAACACACTGAGTGGGGGGGAGCTGGGATGAAAGGGGGGCAGTTGTAACATGGGCCTTTACTCTGTTTTTTTGTTGTTATTGTTGTTGTTGCTCCTGGCTTCCATTTTACCAAACTGATTTCTTTGCTTAAATATGTAATTTGTTACAACTAGATGTTGGTGCTGCATTTAGTTAAAGCATCAGGTATGGACAGTGCAAATGGGATTATTATTATTAAATTATTCTTGCCAGATTGTGGACATGAGGACATAAAACATAATGTGCAACCATGCTTGAAAGAAAAAGAGATTTATGTTTGGGCCCAGCCCTACTTACACTATATTAATAATGTATAGGATGAAGAATTTGGATGTGGCTCCTGTCTGACAGTAACCAGGGTGCTGTCGGAAAGAGTGGGTTAAATAGCCAGCTGCGTTTGAATGCAGAGCACGGCCTGGCATGGGGTCGGACTAATGCCTGGAGGCCCGGAGGTGCTGCTCCATTAGCAGCCTCGTACATCAGCAGCAGAGTTCGATATGAGCAGCCACAGGGTGGACGGACTCGGGAGGGGGGGGTGACACCGGAGGATTCAAGGAGGATGAAGACGGATGGGGTGGAGGGTTCTGGATGTGTTGTATGTGATAAAAAAGTAATTTTTGATTTGGATACAGGGATGAGAGGTTGAATCATTTAAGTAAGAAACAAGTAAAAAGCTATGCAAATATGTCTCTAAACCTTTTACAGCAAATTCTAAGTCTACAGGGGATGTGTGTGTCTTGGCAAGAATATAGTTTGAGTGGAGTATTACTTTAAATTAACTTACATTGCAAGTTTTTGAAGTTGCACATGATGGGAAAGCTCTGAGGGGCATAATGTTGAAACCACTATGTAAGATTATTTTCTAGCTAGACAGAAATATTAATATTTTTAATGTTTTGTCATCTAAGTGTTGACTATCCCAGATTTTTTTTTTTCCACGGGGAATATAAACTGCTGCCGATTAAAAAAAAGAACTGAGCTGAACCGAACTTTGACTGAGTTGAACTGTTTGTTGCGTAAGCTCGAGTTGAGACGAGTCCTGGCTTCAGTGCAGACACCAGACACATTCCCCCTGCCTGAAAACAAAAGGCCATGAACTCCACTAATGATGTGTTTGGATGCTGTTGGATGACTTACTCTCCGAGCTGAACCAGCGGTGCAGAGTCCTGTATGCACATTCACACATGAACTATTTGTACTTAAGACACACACTGAAGAAACACACACTGAAGAAACACACACAGGCTAACAGGTGACTACTGAGACAAAGCACATCCTTCCATGTCGTTTTAAGACTGTCCAAGTTACCACAGTATCCTTGGAATGCTGTTTTCATTGGATGAATCCTTGTGTTTTATGCAGCCCGTCCTCAGCAGGAAAATGGCTGCAGAAGTCATCTGTGCAAGCAGCTTTTTGAGGCCCATATCCAAATTTGTTAGGCTGTGAACTCTACTGGCCAAACTTATTACGACCTGAGCAGTACAACAGCTCGATTCCACCAGGCGTGGGTGTGTCACGTCACTGCTGCGGCACATCAGCCAAAGCTAAACGCTGCACATGCATGTCCCAGATGTTCCACTTCAAATACGTGTTGAGTCTATTTTTGACAGATGCCACGTTGATCTGCACAGAGCAGATTGAACACGGAGGAAGTCAGACTCAGAAAAAGCAGAGAGAATCCAGTCAATTTTCAAAATAAAAGACCCCGTGCAAAGTTATAATTATGAAGACAGACAGGAAACAAACTATTTAACAACCTAATCTAGCCAATCATGGTTGAAGCTCAAAAAGCAAGGATGGATGACCAAAGCAACAAAATCTGAGCAGGTCAACATAATCCAGCGGGCAAAACACTCTGAAAGGCTGCTGGTGGGGGCATGTACCTGTCTGAAGAACGGATCCAAACTGTGGCAGAAAAGAGCCATGATCAGTGGAATCAAAGACAGACTTTTGCAAAATCTTGTGTCACGTTGCGTTGGCTCTCGTATCAGATCAGTATTCAGTATTCTGTACAGGAACCAGTTTGCTTGTCATATGACAATATTGGTATCATCTGCAAAAAAAAAGAAAAAAAAAGAGAACGATGTATACAGAATCAGAAATCCAGGCCAAGTCATAAAATATAGATGAGAAATAGAAGTGGCCCAACAACAGATCCTTGAGGCCCTCCACAATATAGCTTGATTCTGTTAGAGATACGATGGTTTAGAGATACATACAAGTATTCACTAAGGCAATTGATAACATCGTGACAGCCGTAACGTTAAGTTACATCCAAGAACATACAACTTGGGAACAAGTTGTAAGAGAGCCATGAGTGATTTTGTAGAAATCCATATTTGTCTTTATACAGGATAGTATTATCGTTTCGGTGTTTTACCTAGGATGGACTAGCTTTTCCAACACTTTGATGATTTTCAGTTTTACATTGCTTCTCCAGTTATTGGTGGAAAGGCTTGGATTCACTTTTTTAAAATAATGGTACGACCTTTGTGATTTTCGGGTCTTCCACCTTGGCAACATGGATGCTTTTGGATTGCTTCTTTGAAGAGTTTGAAGAACCAAGATCCCCAGTAAAACATAAATAAGTAACTTGTTTATTGGCAGAAACTTCTGAAATACAAAAACATGCACATTAATGTAAGGAAGCCACTCGGCAGCTGTATCACACACTGATTCAAAAAGCGTCTTGTTTTCATCACAGCCAGCAGAATCTCACAATATATGAAACCTACTTTCACACTGGAAAATGAAAACACTGTTTGCTTTAGAGAGGGTTTAATTATTACTAATCTTTGATGTGTGCTCCAGAGAAAACCCCATCTGGGGTCATTTTCAGTGCGCTTTGATGTTAAATGAGTTATAAGGATCTCAGAAATTCAGAGCAAGCAAAACATTGTTTAATTTTCCAGACAGACAGAAAGATCGACGTTGCTTATGCAAGTTTTTCACACATTAAACGCTGAACTTCTTGTCAGTGTTGTGTAGTAAATCTTGATTCAGATTTGTGATGTTGCTTTGATATCAATCTCACTGCTGGTTGGAAAATGTTAAAGCTCATTTCAAAGTATTTATTTGTGTTGTGTCTCCTCGAGCATTGGGTTTTTCTTCAACACTCTGGCTGTGAAGTGTGATGCTAACTGTATAATTTTCCATCAAAAGCTACAATAAAAAGGCTCATAGGTACAAATTACAGGCTCTCTATGGAGGCACACTCTATAGCATGAATGCATAATTGGATGGTCTGAGCTTCATGTATGAAAATGTCTTTGAAGCCTGCCGTTGCCGTGGCACGTCGTTATGTTTCATACAGTTCTGTGTGTGAGGTTTGCTGCTTCTGAAAAGGCCAGACGGTCAAATAAGCATAATATGGAACGTGTCGTGTAAATGATCAATTGATTGTACACAGTTCTTATTAGAGAGCAGCCTCTGATGTATCAGTCAGCGATGTAATTTGATTGGATGGTTTCGTGTATTGGACGTGGCCGGTGGAGAAGGGTTATCTCCACAGCAGAGTCTGTCTTATTTTCCACGAGAGCCTGATGAATGACAGCAGATTTCTCACACTCGGGGGGTTCTGCTCTATATGTTCTGTGTGTGATTGGATATGTGAGTGAAAAAAGCTGTTTGCAGCAGCATCAACATTTTATCATCTGAGCAGTTGTTCATTTTTCTCATCAGTTTGGTTTTAGTTTATTATTTGATGCTCTAAAAACAGGGTTTCGGTATACAGAATATTTTGGCTTCATATTTGAACAGTGTGAGGGAAAGGACACGTGTCGTCCATCTTTGTTTGCAGTATGAATAAAACATGCATGACAGGTCTAATTGTAAAGTGTGTATATTTCTGTACATCCTTACATTAGGGTTGAGCGACTGGACCGATACATTGGCAGTCGTCGGTTGGTCCGATGCTGGCTGCTTGGAAAATATCACTCACTCCTACATGCCATGTTTATGTTATTTAACATTCTTGTTTTCTTTATAGCTGTGTTTACATAGAGTCTAATATTCTGCTTAGAACTGGAATAAAAGCCCAATCAGAATAAAACCACCTGGATCAAAAGGGACTGGCCAGATCGGGCCTGATCAGGAAGTCATTTCCAACGTTTACGCTTAGATTGAGGTGATTATACGCAATGAATACTATATTCAATTTCTGCCATATTCAGCCAATAGATCCCCGTAAACTTTCCACACAGGTTTGTTGAACGCTCCAGTGCAGGGTTCATAAAGGTGCTGATAGTCCTTAAAATACTTAATGTAGTGTTTTCAAGGTTTGAAAAGTCTTGAAACTGGTTCATATTGTTATTGTATTACTTTAATAATAACCTGACATACAGTTCGCTGAACGGGTCAATGAGAGGGATGAAGGGGTCAAAGTGACGGAGGAGGGGGTAGAGGTGAGGGATGAAGGGGTCAAAGTGACGGAGGAGGGGGTAGAGGTGAGGGATGAAGGGGTCAAAGTGACGGAGGAGGGGTTTGAGGGATGAAGGGGTCGAGGTGAGGGATGAAGGAATATGAGGAAGACCTGAAGTAGTCATCATGAGGATGTGTATATAAATTTGTCGTTTACCACTGCTGTAAGATGCTGTAAAATCCTGAAAATGCACCTTGAAATTGCTTGAAAATTGCTTGAATTTGACTTTGGAAAAGGTGTATGAACCCTGTCGACGGTTGAAAGGTTCAAAACAACGAGTTTTTCAAAGACAGAATCTACTGAACCATCGACCGGATCAAAAACTGCTTTGTTTTATGAGGTAGAACTAATCCGTCTTCTTTTTTTCAGACCTTTCACAGCAGGTAGAACCACATGTCCAAAAAGGTATATTCTGATTAAACGCTTTGGAGCGCATAAAAACATCTTATCAGATTACCTTTTTCAGCATCCATGTAAACAGTTAAGTTGGAATCTCTGATCGGAGTGATTTCAATCGAGCTGAAGAAATATTATCCATGTAACTGGAGCTAGTTAGTTTCTCATTAAAAGTCCCTGCTGTTTTTAAAAGTCGTATCAGAACATAAAGTGAAAGCACACTGAATAATTACCATCATAACTTTGAATGTCACTCCTAAAGAGAGAAATGATGTGGTGCAGGTACTGTAAGTTTCAAGGACACTAACAGGAAGGAGTTGGGGGCAATAACCAATTAAGAAAGTTCAGCATGATGGATGTGCTGCATGAACTTTTATCCATTAATGAAATAAATAAGAACTTTGGTCCAAACTGGAGACCAGTTCTGAGAGTCTCTGTCACTCTCCACGGTTACTTCTGATCGCACAGGTCCGACTCTCAGAACGCTCACCAACACACACACACACACACACACACACACACACACACACACACACACACACAGAGCGCTACTTTAGAATTCACAGCTCCACTTCTTGTTTACCAAAAGTGAATGAATAAATGATGCAACCCAGGAAACAACATGATGCAACCTCGAACTACTCCTGCTGCTGTTCTGCAACATGCTGAGCCAGCCTCCACACTGCAAACACACCCATTTGAACTTGTTTGGTCTTAAGTGTTACAATCTTATTTTTCTTTAAATTACACCTGCAGCTCAACACTTCAGCAGCCCCAAGTGGCTGCAAGAGAGAGCTTAGTGGGAAAACAACTGCATGAAACTTAGCCCTACTTTGTCTGGGTGAAGATGGGAAAAAAGACTTCACTGTATTGTTGATACAAATGTTCAATTTTTAATACGAACTGTTTGACACATTCTCAAAACTTTTCTATTTTCAGACTGTATGTTAAAGTAAAATGAGCCGTTTTGCAGAGGTGACAAAAGTCCAAACACTCTTAAGTCGAGCAGTAGAAGTAGAACTACAGATTCAACTTCTTTACTGCAGGAAGAGTGAAAAAGTAGAGGAAATCTGAAATTTGCTTTTGCTTTTTTTCTGCTTTTTACATTTTTTACGTTGTTTTCATTTTGTTACATCTTTTGCATCTTGTTCCTTCGTTTTCATCTTATTACGTCACTGATGGATATACAAAGGAATTGTCTTTGTGTTATTGCTCCATTTAGAATAAAACTGTTGTTGATGTTGGAAGGCGGCGCACAATGATGCAAAATTTAAAAAAAAAAAACAGTCCCTCACAAATGCTTTAAACGACCCTGTTTTGAAAATGTAAGGTGAAGAAAGTACAGATATTTGTGTTCAATGTCGGGAGTAAAGTTGAAAAGTAATTCATCTACAGGTACCTGAAAACAAACTACAGTCAAAAAAAGTATTTGTACTTCATTACTGTCCACCTCTGCTGCTTTGGTCACTTGTACTGATTTTAAGGGGAAGAAGATTATATGTGATATGTTTATTTAATGTTTTTTTTTTCTTTGTGTTTTTTTTTATAGGCGCAGTGACACAGCTCTCACTCAGTTGGGGTTATTTTCTTCAGAGAAGACGAGAACCCTTCTGGTGAATTTAAGTGATTTAAACAGCAGTCTCACCTGTTGCAGAGCCGTCTGCACATCAGACCATCCACAAGACAAATTATATTTAATGATATGCTGCATAAGATGGCAAAGAAATGGGTTATAAAAGGAAAAGGGCAGAGAATGAGGAGAAAGACGGGTGGATAGATCAGAAAATAGTCTGAGGAAAGGACAAATACATAAAAGTAAACAGGCAGAGCAGATACAAGGATTGAGACACATTACAGTCATACATGTAAACTGGATTTTTAGATAAATATTTATTGTGTCATTGCTGGTCTGGAGGGTGAAATAATTAAATTTGGTTGAGTTAAACGTCTGTCGGGGCCTCGAGCCTGTGCCAAGTTCCAGAAAAATGAAGTGAAATGGGCAAACGGTACGAGACACAAAGCACAAATATGTGAAATAGAAAACATAAAACATAATAACTGTGCATAGTTTGGCACTAAGTGGGCTCACCTGGGATTACAACCCTTGTATAGTGGGCATCATCGAGATAAACAAAAGTCAACCTTGTCTCCCAGAAATGATGTTTATATACGAGTCTTTTGTCACAGCAAATTTTGAAAGAAGCATAATGCCGCCCACATTATATTTGTTTATCAACATAATTAGAAAAGATTTTTAATTAACATTCCTGCCAAGTCACAAAGTGACAGTGAACGCATGTGCACTGACAGTGTATTTAATTTGTTTTCCATAATAACTGCTTGTAGCAACTGAAGCTTGATTAAACTCTTTCATGGTTTATGTTGAGACACTCAGCAGTTGGTGAGGAGACTCAGAAAAAGATCATTGTGTTGGTTTCATGTGGAAACTCTGTCGTGACTTGAAGCACAAACTTTGACTTAATCAAGATTTCACCACAATTTTCACAAAAATTAAACTGCAGTTTAACACCTTGTGGTACCTTGAACATGCCCACAGCACTGACAGTGGTGTCAGTCCACCTTCACTGATGGTTTCAAGTGCTAGCTTAGCGTTAGCTTAGCGAGGCTTCAGCAGATACACAGATGTAGAGGGACAGAGGATGTGAATGAGTGGTGGGGAGTCTGTAGGCTGCGATACTCTCATTTACTAGGTCTCAATCCTCCCGTACCGCACGCTGTCCACATGTTTTATGATATTTTTCTGTATTTATATTTTGTAGTTTATACGTCAGGTCTGGGGGTTGAATGTGACACAAGTAAAGTCAGAGCATGTTGCTCTGTTTATTCTCAAGGTTTAATTTTCATGCAGGGTGGTGTGTGTTTTGTTGCTCTTATGTGTTACTGACCGAGCACACCGAGCGCTTTAATTCATTGGTTAACAAGCACCATGAATTCAAACAACTCTGATCATTAATGCATTTACAGTAATACACTAACTTGTGTCTCTACTATCTGAATGAGACACACAACACAATGTCTGCCACCAGCTTTGAGTTGAAATACTTCAAAATATTAAACAGCGTAGATGTAAATTGTGCGCTGCACTGGAGGGATAAAACTCGCCAGACTGCGGTTTGCTGCAACATTTAGAATCTCAGACAAAATTCCAGGTGAAAATCCAAAACTTGAACAGAACACTGGATTCATACTTTATCAAAAATACTTCTGTGGCAAAAAGTGCCCCACCCTGAGGGAAGACGGGCAAAATCTCCTGAAGAATCCATCCGAAGCCTCACACCAAGTGAGTGAGAACTTTTTTAGGGTTTTCTTTTTAAATTTGAGTATTTATTAATGTTATGAAGCTGACTATGATGAACAGTTGAGCCATCTGATGCGCTCAGCAGCAGACTCTGGACGCTCACAGAATCTGGAATCTGTCTCAGCTGAATAGAATAACTTTGAAAACACCAAACGACCTGTTTTAATGATTTCGTTAGTTTAAAATATGAATTTTAAAATATCACTTCCGTGAGGCTGTTCAGTCAGACAGTGACAGATCACAGACTGAACTTGGCTTTTCATCCTCACAACTGAAGCAAAAGTAAAGTTGCATGTGCCGTGCACAGTTTACATGTTCATTTTAATGTTAATCAATGTTGAAATGGCGTTCTTCTGCCTCAGTAATTATTAATACCACCAGAAAAAAGGGCTCAGGTTTAGAACCCACATACATTGATACTGCTTCTGTTCCCAGGATAGAAAATGTGTAAATTTCAGGAAAATATTAAACCCTGAACACATCACACCAACATTACAGAGGCCGACATTTTTTGCCCCCCAGTGTTCAGCCCAAGTCGGCGACCATGACTGTAGGTAATAAACCGACTGTGGATAAATACCTCATACAACCACACTTCAAATAATCTGAACTATGTCTTATTATTAAGTTACTATTCAAACAGCGCTGCTGTTGTCACAGTCCTACATCCACCATCCACCACCTCTGCTTCTACTTCCTCTGCAGTTTAAGATTTTTGTCCTTCCTTCCTTCAAAAGAAACGGCGCCATCGAGCGCGTCCACGCAGTAATTATGTTTCCTTCAAAATGTATTTGGCAATAAAACAGCTTGACAATCAGGTTGTGTCAGAATAAAAGTAACACAGTGTTTTATGAACGTTCTGGATGATTGTTAGTGAAGAATAAGTTACCAGAGAGGAAAAGAAGAGAAAATGGAGACGGATAGATTCAGTGAGCAGCAGGGTCGGCTCTTCTATTAACGTCCTGTTAAATTTTAAGAGTGGCTGTGACTAAGACGACTTCTATCAACCTGTCTCCACTGTCAACTTTATCACCTCGTTTACTGACAGAGGACAACAACAACTCTGTGTGTGTGTGTGTGTGTGTGTCTGTGTGTGTGTGTGTGTGTGTGTGTGTGTGTGTTTTCTCTTGTATTACTTGCAGCTGCTTTCATGCATAACCAGCCTGTTTATCTCCATACCCAGTATATGCAGGTGTATTTTGTGTGTATTTCAGATGTATCTAATGGTGTTTACTGTGTTTGTGTGCATTCATGTCTGTCGGTGTGTGTGTTTGTGTGTGTATTTCAAGGTGTAGCAGGCCCGGTGCCGTAGTTTATAAGGTTTATTTGGAGGTTTATGTGGTGGCGCTGGGCCTGCATATATTTCAGCAGGAAATGAGGTCATTATGGTCTCCCCCGACTCCACACACACACACACACACACACACACACACATGCACGCACACACAGTTCTCAGAGAGGCATGAGGTTGCATACTTAAACAGTGACACCTCTAAACAGATGTCTGTAATTTATATGGATAATCATTAATCCCAAAACAAACAGCACCCACACACAACCTGCAGTACCTGTCTGTCTCACACACTCTCTCTCTCTCTCATATGCACACACACACACACACAGAGAGAGAGAGAGAGAGAGAGAGAGAGAGAGAGAGAGAGAGAGAGAGAAAGAGAGAGAGAAAGAGAGAGAGAGAGAGAACTGCTCCCTTATTTGCAGAGAAACTTCAAACATCAGAGGAGCTGACGTGGTCTTAAGAGGACGAGACGTAATATAGAATTAACTGTGGATCCTGATGAAAGTTTTTTTTTTTTCTGCCTTTGCAGATAATCATTGTTAAAGACACAGAGGTGTTTTTAATTAAAGGTCCAGTGTGTCACATTTAGAGGGATTTATTGGCAGAATATGGCAGAAATGGAGTATGATATTCAAAATGTGTTTTCATTAGAGTATAATCACCTGAAAATCAGAAGCGTTTGTATCCAGTGAGTCAGACGACAGAAACTGTGAATATAGAACGTTTAGTATAATCTCACTTTATGTTTTATGAATATTACTTCTATATGTTTCATTTTTTTGTCACTTAGTATTTTGTACTGTGCAGTGTGTACCGACTGCTTTTAATATGTCAGGCACCTGTATTTACTGTTTTCATTTCCTGTAAATGATCAATGTCCTTCAATAATTCAACTAAACTAAACTCATCTAAACTAGTGGACTAAACGTACAGTTGTGATACTCAACTTGAAGCCCGTGAGCCAAATCTGGGCCCTCAGAGGGAGTTGGGTGGCCCACCAATCATTCATCATTAAAATTCACAATAAAAATAAATTGAATCAAAACTTTTTTGTTTGTTTATACATTAGCAGATGTTCAATAATGTTCCTTGGCTGTTACTTGGGAAGTTGTATATTATCTTACACACATTAAAAGAGCTTAAATGTGCTGGTCCAGTCCCTGATAGGAGCAGTTTATGGTTTATTGAGTCTACATCAGTACATGTCAGATTTTTTCATATATTTATTTTTTTATTTTGCAAAATAAAATGCAGATTCCTTTCCAGTACTGGTTGGGCTCTAAATGTTACATAACTCTTTCAAATGTAACTGAAACATTTATGGATAAAATGCAGTTGCAGATGTTAAATGTAGTGTGTAAAGTTGTACCAAGTTAATCTAGTTAATAAGTAAAACAAGTCAGTTACATTGAAAACAGAATTTCAAAGTCAGATGAGTTTTTGGCCTCTTAAGCATCATTTTGACTCATAAACAGTATTAATGTTTGTTTATTAACTGGCCTCCTGTCATTTTGCAAACGTGGCCCAAAGGCAAAGCAGGTCGAGTATCGCTGATGTACAAATATAATATTGTAGTAATTATGTGTATTTGTACTGTACCGTGTTAAATTGTGGTAACTTAGAAAGAGTTTGAGTCCTTTGAGAAAGAAAAGACTTTTTCGTTCTGCTGAAGACACTGGCAGCTAGAATAATTGTTGACTGACCTTGTGTGTGTCTTAGTGTGTGTGTGTGTGTGTGTGTGTGTGTGTGTGTGTGTGTGTGTGTGTGTGTGTGTGCATGCCCATGCTTTCACTCCAGCAGAGCAGAATGGCATCTCATCTGAAGGACGAGGTATTTTTGACAGGTGATAATGGAACTGAATAACTTCCTTCCTCCATCTCCCTTCAGTGATTCTCCTCTTTTTCTCTCTTTCTAACTTGATGTCTGTTTTTCTGTCTGTTCATAGTTGAATATACATTATTATATTATACTAAAAAAAAAACATGTCAAATGCATTTCCACACATGTCACAAGACGTCACACGTTCCTAAAGCTGTACACTTTGCACTTGATGTCCAAGCGACAGTGAGGCTCAGGTGGTCACTTCAGTAAAGAATGAAATAATCGAATGAGCGGATTGGCTCTCTGATGACGGTCCAGTTGGCTGCATCCACACTGAAGATGTTTCCAACCTCTTTGTGATGTTTGGGTCAGCACAGAGGAGTGAAACACTGACTTCTCTGTATCACATTTCCTGAAATGTTCTGAAACAGTGGTCATGAGGCTATTTCAGTACAAACAAAACAGGAGTCTAAATAAAATCATTACAGATGGAGATCAAAGTACTGAAAATGTAATAAGAGAGTCAGCTCAATTCAGTTTAACTTTGCAGTATTTGATCATATTTGTTCCAGAGTTGGTGAAGTTGTATAAAGTCCACAGCTGAAGAATTTAACTTTCAGTCTAAATAGTTTTACAGCCAAACTCCACAACTCAGTGTTGTCATGTTTTTAACAGCTATAATGTGTTTAGAAGAAAAACTCTTGGGAACATGATTTAGGATGTGCAGACCAATGAGATTATATCCTCGTATCAATACACAAACCCTCACTAGTTCACAGGTCCCTCATATCCAAGATTAAATTGTCCAGCATCTACCCTGATGTCTCCCTGACTTATGACAAATGCAAAAACACTGATGCTGCTCTTATCCACATGAAGTGGCAGCGCCCTCGCTTAAGATCCTGGAGTGACGTCTTTCACACTCTATCCAGCATCTTAAAGCAGACCTTAGATCCAGACGCTCTGTTAGCCCTGCTCGGCGTCGCTGACGGACACGATGTTCATTTGACATTTGCCGAGCACCGCATGGTTGCCTTTGCTTTGCTTTCGGCCAGACAATGCAGTCCTGCTCAAGTGGAAGGATGCTGCGCCGAGAGATGATGTCCTGCCTTAAATTGGAGATGATGCGCATCTCAATCAGTGGCTCTGAGAAAAATATTCTGTTAGACCAGGGGACCCTTTCTGACATACTTTCATAACACTGAAAGGACATAGTATAGTGTGCCCTCTGGCTCTGCTCTTGACATGGAAAGGAACTATTCAGTGGAGTCAGATACACTTTTTCTTTTTCTTTTTTACCTCATTGTGCCTTATACCTCTCTTAGATAACCAACGGGGCAGGGGCGGGGGGTGGAAATGTGTCAGTGTCCCAGGTTGATGTCATTTACACCATGTTTTTAACCTGAATCTTAACTGTAGCTTGGAGCCACATGACTGGTGTGACTGTGTGCAAACGGCATGTTGGGACTTTAGGAGACTTTTTTTTTTCCGATTGTTTTTCATGTTTGAAAACTGGTCACAAACCTGACCTTTAATCAGAATGAGGGTGAGTAGATAATGACTGAATTTTCATTTTTGGGTGAACTATCCCTTTAAATACAGTCTTGAGTAAAAACCCACTGGTTATTTTTTTTAAACTCAAATTGTTCCACAGTATAACAGCACACTAAAACAATAATAATAACATATTTACTAATGACTATGTTTGCATGATATTTCTGTTTCTCAGCCCGTCTCGTCTCCTGTGACTCTGTATTTTTGCAGTGATCCTCCATCACCTCTGCTCTGCTGCGTCAGTCAGGGGTCTGCCTGTACAACAATGGATCTGCAGTGTTTTATGGGAATGCTTAGGGCTGAGGCCTGCCGTAAATTGTGACGCGCTGGAACTTTGGCTGGCAGAAACCCTGTCTCTGACACCCAGTTTAATGGTCCAGCGGGCGCATCAACCCCGCTGATCGATCTCAGTCCTTCTTTCTCTGCTCCTTCTCCATCCTTCTTTAACCTCTGTCATTCATAAGTCATACTGGGCTTTATGTCTTAAAGGCACAACGGTGAAATAACCATCTGACCTCTCCTCTCCTGCAACTGCTGAGATTTCTCTTTCTCTGAGACAGTATTACTCTTTGTCTCCCTCCGTCCTCTTCCTCACCTTCATGTCTCCGGCCTCCATATCTCTGCTCCCCCGCTTTATGAGCTCACTTTTATCCACAAAAAAGGGAACTTATCACTAAAATCGCCCTGTGAAGTCCCGGGACAGGCTAAAAACTTGCATATTCTTGGCACGCCCTTGCACATGGTTGCCAGTCCCCACTCTACATCCTGCCTCCATCTGTCTCTTTCCCCTCTTTCACAGATTGTTTCCTACCCCTCTTTATCATCCCGTCTTTTTTCTGCCAGTGTCTCTCTGTCTTTGTCCCGTCTCCCCCTCCATTCCTGCAGAGGGGAACATTCCAGCCAAAGCAGAGGCGACAGAGGCCTTGTGTTGGAAAGGCCACTTCAACAAGAGAGGGCATTGTTGAAGTTTCCAGTCGCACTTCAGCCCGCTGAATTACAGACGCCAATAAAAGCCAAGTGGGCAAAGCAGGATTGCGACTGATGCGTGATGAAGTTTCTGTGCAGAGGCTGGAAGGAAAATGATGAAGGCGTTTTGTTTTACTCTTGTCTCATACCCCCATATGGTTTATTGCATTTCTTCACAATGTTCACTTTAGAAAAGGCTGAGGACTGAATGAGATGTAGCGCCTCAATCGTGCCTGAAAAGTTGAGCCCGTCGAGGCCCGATGTCGACAAATTCTGTCTGAAACCGTCCGGAACTGACCCGCGTTAGCATATTTCAGCCCAAACCCGATTACAGCCCAACATTTTTCTTAACAAGCTTCCCCGAACAGTAGCAGTCTTAAGTGACAGGGACAAAACATGCAGGGAATCAGAACTGGCAACAACTAAACTAATGAAAATAAATAAATAAATAAATAAATAAATAAATAAATACAGTACAGCCTGAAGTTGACATGCACCTGTGAAATAAGGCATAACCCAACCCAGACCTGTCCGGTCTGTCAGGTCCCGTCGAGTTCAGGCACAGATCTCAAGCTCTAATGAGACGAGAACAAAGTTTTGGTAACTTAAAATTTACTACCACTGGAAAAAATTTTCATAAGAGAGGAAGTACGAATATTAACTCAATTTATTAACTGAGACTGATTCAGATTGATTTTACCTCAGTGATTATGAAATCTCTTCACTCTAATATCTTGTCAGTACAACAAAAGATAAACTTGATTCATATTAGTTTGAATATAAACGGGCTTGTGTACCATGTTGAAGATGTTGTTGCCACCCTGGTTCATATAATTTCCAAGCATTTAGATAAACCTCACACCTGTGCAAGAGCACATTTTCTAGATATTTCACCCTCATGCCGATTGAGGGTCGGGTTTATTTTGTTAGTCCACAAAACAACGGTGACCAGTTTTCAAAAGCTAAAGATCTACAGTGAAGATTCAGGCTAAAAAACATGGTGGAAATAACATTTTGTGGTCATGTTGGGGCTTTAGGAGCCTTGTATTACACCAGACGAGTCGTATGGAGGCGTTTTATGTTTTTAATCTGTTGTTTTTTTAATGTTTTTTATGTCACCATTCACTTCCATTGTTTGGGAGATTCTGCGACACTGTTTTCCTGTGAAACTCCAGCAGTGTTCTGTGGACGAAAAAACTAAATCCAACCTTCAGTCGGCACGAGGGTGAGTAGGTAATGACTGAATTCTCGTTTTTGGGTGAACTATCCCTTTAAAGGTTTATAGCGAATCAAACTGAAACAATGAAAAACACTGACGGCTGCTGTTTCAGAAACCTTTTAATAATCACCATCTGCAAAGTTTCATCAGTATCCAGTTAATTCTATATTATGTCTCATCCTCACAAAGACCACGTGACCTCCTCTCATGTTTGAAGTTTCTCTGCAAATAAGGTACTTCTGTTCTGTGTGTGTGTGTGTGTGTGTGTGTGTGTCCACTTTATTTACATTCGCGGTCGCTTTCATCTCTGAATATATTTTATGTTTGTGTCGGAGCGAGTCTGTACACTCGATGTGTGTGTGTGATTTTCTTTTTGAACTTGTGTGTCTGAATATAAATGCTGTGTGTGTGAGTGCATGTTGTTTTTGTGCAAATGATGATATATGTTTTGTGCATGTTTACCTCTTTCTGAACTCATGGTGGTGCATACACATGGGTCTGTGTGTGTGTGTGTGTGTGTGTGTGTGTGTGTGTGTGTGTGTGTGTGTGTGTGTGTGTGTGTGTCAATCAGGGGTAAGTAGGCCACCTGATCCCCTGCTGAATTATTGATGTCCAGTCAGGGAGAGAGAGGGAGAACAATGCTGATGATGGAGGGATGACAGAAAGAAAAAGGGGAAATATTGAAGAAGCATGGAGCCTCTGTGCCTGCAGAGAAGGAAGAGAGGCAGAGAGAGAGGGAGAGAGAGAGAGAGAAAGAGCATGGCAGTAAAGGCTGTTTGATTTAAAGAACGATGACAAAAATGGAGAGAGAGCACAGAAGGGACAGAGAAGAGGAGAAGGAGCAGCATCATGAGATCTGTAAGGAGCTGACAGATAAAAGAGGAGGAGGAGAAAGAAACAAGCATACTGGCAGAACATAGTGCAGAGAGGGAAGGTGTGAAAAGACACATTAATGAGATATTAGACATCTGTTTTCTTGCTGACATTAACTAAACACATTAAACACAGAGGAGATGAACGGGAACAAAACACACTGAGTTTATTTATCTGGCTCATATTTCTGTTTTCTCTTGTTGTATTCCTCCAGTTATGTCCCTTCAATGATCCCTTTCTTACTTCTTTTCTTCCACAGTGGCATATTTTGGCCATTAGGTGAAAAAGAAAAGACGGAGCTGTAGGAGGGGAATTATATTACAAGATTAAAAAGCTACATTTAGAATTAAAAACTCACACATTTATGAAATAACTTATATCTTAATAGATACATAATTTACAATGATCTAAGAAAGCACTACAGCAGGATTCAGCAGTGTACTTGCGGGTTGATTAATCTGATGATCTGTTACTGTGTCCTGCTGCACCACAAATCACATCTGAATGAATATGTAAACAGCAATATTCTTAGATATTTTCATTGCATTGTAGTTCCTGATGTGAGATATGAAGTAACTAAGTACAAATACTTAATTATTATACTTAAGTAGATTTTCAGGTATCTGTACTTTACTTGAGTGTTGCTTTTTTTTGACAACCTTTTACTTTTACTTGCTACATTTCAACACAAATATCTGTACTTTATACTTCTTACATTTTCAAAACAGGCTTGTTAATTTAGTTTTAATGCAAGACAAAAACAACACAGCAATACATAAAAAGATGACATAATAACGACAAAACAGTAACAAGGAAACAAATTAAAACATGTAGCAAGACAAAGACAATGTAAAACAAGATAAAAGATGACGATAAAAATACAAGACGTAACAGACAGAGAGAGAACCTCATCAAAGAGGTTCAGTGAGATTTGCACAGAAACAGTAAATACTGTATAAATGTCCTTCAGAGGTCGACTTTTTACTTTTACACTCTGAGGACATTTCAGAGCCTGAAGTTTTTCACCTTTACTGCAGGAAACAAGTTGAATCAGTACTTCTACTTTTACCAGAGGCTTTTTTTTTTTTTACACAAATATCTGTATTTCTACTTGAGTACAGAATGTGTGGACATCTGTCACCTCTGCATGATGCACAAAAATCACCTCATTCAAATCAGTATGTTTTTTACGTAAAACACACTGATTTGGATGAGGTGACATTAAGAACTATGGTTGAATCAAAACCTTTGCAAAGTCGCCAAACACTATTTTTTCTCTCTCATATGTGACTTTTATGATGAATTCTGAGTTTTCCTTCTCTCATCCTTTTCTTTGGAGGCTGTGCCCGGCAGAAACACAGCAGCAGTGGTCATTTGTCTGCTTCTCGTGTCCGTACAAATATGATCTTTATCAGCCGAGAAAAACAGTCGGTTTTTATTTTAATTCTCACTTTCTACAATACTGATGCCTGGCAAATAATCTATGGTTAAGTTGTGGTTGGTTAAGGTTTAGGTAACACTTGGTTGTCTACCAGCACCTCTAAAGCTCACTGGATGCAACACAGATCACCAATTTTAGGTTTGAAAATAACAAAGTCTTCATAGTCAATCAAAGGTCAAACTAGGATCACTATAAATTACAATCAAAACAGCCCAATTTCTCTCCTTGTGAATAAATTACTGATCTATTTTCTCTGTGCATCCAGGAGGAGGGGTCTCTCCTCTGTGGCTCTTTCTAAGTTCCTTCTCTATTTCTTTTCTCTTCAAAGGGTTTTTCTGGGGAATTTGTCCATATCTGAATGAAGGGTCTTAGAACAGAGGATGTCACATGCTGTGCAGATTGTGAGGACCCTTGAGGTAAATTTATTATTAGTGAAACTGGGCTGTATTTAAAGAAAAAAAAAGACTTGAAATCAGAGTGAACCAAAGAAATAAAAAAAGACAAAGCAACATTAAAAAAAATAAAGACTGATTGGATGGTCTACAGTCACTGATATCAATGAAGAGCCAATATAAAAAGATTTAAGTTTTATGATGTTGAGAGAAGGAGCCACCACAGCAAGGTCTCTTTTCTAAAATCCCTCCACCAACAGATCTGAGTGAGGTGGTGATTTCATGCAGTGTAAGAAAAAAAACCAACAATGCTCTATATGAAGGAGCCCTGCTGTTTCTGACCATACGAAGTAAGAGATCTTTAAATTAATCTGGGATTTAAAGGCTACCAGAGCAGTGAAGCCAATATTAGAGTAATATGAGCCCTGCATGGGGTCTTTGTGCAAAGTCTTTACTGCTGCATTTTCAAAGTGGAACTGGCTGCCGCGGCTTGGCTGAGGTATTATCCACATAGGAGGAAATGGAAACATGGGTCCTTTATTTGATTCCATTATTCCATTTATTGTTGGCGAATATGATTGACTGTAGATTACAGCTATTATAACTACATATATGTAATTTTCTTTAGAAGTTGAACATCAGCAAACCAACACAGTCTCTGACACCTTCTGTGTGAAAATGGACAGAAAGTGTTAGAAAAGTTTAATAATGGGAATCCATTGTGCAGAAGTCTTTTTGCTTTTTGTTGTCAATCCGTGGTCTTTTCCTACACAGCTGGAGGTCCACAAGTGTGCAAAAGTTTTTAGCTCCCTGATATTTTAGATTCTTCAAAGTTGCCAAATTTTGCCTTGCACACTCGTTATAATCTGAACAATTTCTTATAAAAAAAAATATAGAAAAAAGTGTTCAGACACCTCTGTCTGCTGCAGTATATACATATATGTAGATTTTAATCCAAAAAAGTACAACAAAAGCTGCAAATAATGTCACACTGAAAGCATGTAAAGAAATGGAAAAGGCCCAAGACATGAGCCTTGAGGCACACCACACATCAGCAGGGCATAAAAAGTGTTCCTGATGGAGACTGTAATCTGACTGGTTCCCTCTTTTGTTTGACGAATAACAAAGCCTGATTGAAATGCAGGCCCAGCACTTATTGTTGTTCACCATAATGACATAATACATGTCATCAAAAGTACTTTAATTTGCACAAACATTCAAATCTTAACTTTTGAAAAGGATCATAAAGTGTTTGCAGATGTTGTTGATGATCTCTACCTGTATTTTGGGG
Organism: Lutjanus campechanus; assembly: GCA_027495735.1. Classification (NCBI taxonomy): domain Eukaryota; kingdom Metazoa; phylum Chordata; class Actinopteri; order Lutjaniformes; family Lutjanidae; genus Lutjanus; species Lutjanus campechanus. The sequence goes on from JAJHUR010138545.1 coordinate 24,634, forward strand.
GGATGATAAGTTAAGGTCACACTTCTTTGGTTGAGGTTGAACAATTCCAACATTAAAACAGTTGAGGACATGCCAGAGGTGAGGTGTTTATTTATAAAACTGAAATCTGGCGTGTAGAGCTCTAACAACATCCATGGAGAATTTAAGAGGGATTATATCCAGATGGCTGGAGGACATACTGTATGTGACACAATGTGTTTAAGCTCCTGTAGGCAGACTGGGACAAAGTGATTCACCAATGTAAAGAAAACACAACAATACAACATAATGGAGGAGCTTGTCTGTATTGTATGATCCTGTTATGGAGCTGCCAGACTACTGTTTACTCTAAAAGGTTCACAGAAATGGTATTCTCAATACTCTTCAATATTCATAACCGATTAAGTATAATATTAAAGAATATTCTGTAAAATTTGAATTCAGTAGAATACAATACAAAGAATGTTCAAACTGATAAACTGTTGTTTTTTGTAAATATACATTTGATACCTGCAACATGTTCCAAATAAAGTTGAGACAGGAGCATCAAAAGACTGTGAAAGTTGCTGGATGCTCCAAAAACTCCTGTTTGTAACATTCCACAGGTGAACAGGTGAGCTGGTAACAGGTGACAGGATCATGATTGGGTATTAAAGGGGCGTCCTGGAAAGACTCAGTGTTTCACCAGCATGGATGAGGTGAGATTCACCACTTTGTGAAAAACTGCAAACAGTCCAACAGTTTAATCCAGAGAATCCAGAGAAATCTCTGCATGTAAGGAACAAGACTGAAAACCAACACTGACTGTCTGTGACCTTTGACCCCTCAGGCAGCACTGCATTAAAAACCCACATCATTGTATAAAGGAGACTACATGGGCTCAGGAACACTTTGGAAAACCGTTGTCAGTAAACACAGTTTGTCTCTGCAGCTACAAATGTAAGTTAAGACTCGACCATGCAAAGAGAAAGACATATATCAACAACATCCAGAAACACTGCAGACTTCTCTGGACCCGAGCTCATCTGAGATGGACTGACGCAAAATGGAAAAGTGAGCTGTGGTCTGACGAGTCCACATTTCAGATTGTTTTCACTAATCATGGACGTCGTGTCCTCGAGGTTAAAGAGGAAAAGGACCATCCAGATTGTTACCAGCACTAACTTCTAAAGACAGCAGCTGTGATGGTTTGGGGGGATTTGGAGCCACATATGCTGCCATCACTGATGTTCCTGATTATTTCAGCGAGACGATACCAAGACACATTGTGGACGTGTTCCAACAGTGTGTCTTCGTAGTAAAAGAGTTCAGGTACTAGACTGACCTGCCTGCAGTCCAGACCTGTCTCCCATTGGTGCATTATGAAGCACAAAATACGACCCCAGACTGTTGAGCACCTGAAGTCGTGTATCAAGCAAGAATGAGAAAGACTTTCACTTTCAAAACTTGAACAAATGAAGCAGAAGGGGGGTCAGATATATTGCCAAACGCTGATGTTTTAATTTCTGAAATTTAAACATATTGCCCAACACTAGATGGCAGTATGTTGTATGAATTGCTTTTTAAACTCATCTTAAACATAATGAAACACTTGGTTGTCAACAGGTTTTTGAATATGCACAAATAAGGACAAGGTTGATGTAGCGATCTACATCAACCTTGTCAAGAAGGTTGTTGAACTAATTAAAGAGGGAGGCTGTGTTATAGCATGTGTCAAACTCTGCTGCATTAGCTGCACAGACAAATTCATATAACACTAAACACAACACCTACATATCCACCCTAATTATTCTCTGAATTGAGTCAGCCACGCTCTTATTATATAAGTCTCATTTTCAGGCTGCTTGTAATCCACAGGAGAGCACGTTGGCCTGCCAGCAACTTCTCTGTCTTTCTTAGTCAGCAAAGACTTCAGTTCCGTGTGTAAAAGGAACTTTACCTAGGTTTGATCTCTCCCCGCGTCCCACATGCCGGAGCCGTTAAGTGGAAATCCTCGTTAACATTCATGTGCTCGGTTCGAGCACTCTGGTTTCTTCTGGGTTGAGTGGCAGTCTCACAGGATGTTGTAAACGAAAATGAGGGGAGAGAGGAGGAGAGGAGAGGTATGAGGAGAGTCAGAGAGGAGAGGAACGAGAGAGGCGTTAAAGAACAAGAAGGATTTCAAGCAAATGCAGAGGAGAGATGGAGGTTGACAGAGGAAGAGAAGAATTAGAGAGATTAGAGGAAGTGACAGTGAAGTAAAGACATGTATGAGAATAAGAGAGAGGGAGAACATGCAGGAGACAGAACAGCATGGGGGCAAATAGGCCATAAAAAAGGCATTAAAGAAAGAATGAGGCTGAAAGTGAGAAGAATTTGACAATTCTGAAAAACACAAGTGGATGTGAGACAAAGAAACACAAAGATGAGTGAGAAGGAACTGAAAAGAGAGTTTTTTGTGGACGAGGAGGGAGAAGCAGCATGATCATAATTTGGTAAAGACAAGTTGAACAAAGAAAGAAGACAGAGAGAAAACAAAGAGGAGGTTGAGGAGAAGATGTGAGAGGAGACAAGGAACAGAAGATGTCAGATGAGACAATGAAAGAGGAATAACAATGTGAGGAAGGACAACGTGAAGTACGCAAGAGAGATGAACAAGAAGAAACAAAAGGCGGAGATGAAAATAAAATAAAAAGTAGAGAGAAGTATCACAAGGAGACAAGGACACGAGGAGAGGACACATGAGTCAGATGGGTCCTCGTCTTCTCTGATATAAAGACAAGAAATGAAATGAGAAGCTGAGAGGAAACACCACAGGCCAGACAGGAGGAGGCGAGGTGGAGGAAATTAAAAGAGAGAGGATGAGATGAGATGGAGAGTAGCGAGGGAGAAGGAGTGAGGAGAAACTATATTGGGGCCAAGTAGAAAAGAGAATCACAGGAGAGGAGTGAAGGTGACGAAAGGAAACGAGAGGTGAGCAGAGACGAGAGAAGAGGTAGAGAGACTTTTTTCACACACTGCAGAAAGTCCAGTGTGTGTCCTAATCAGCAGATCCAGCAGGGATTAGCCTCGGTCCAAAAAATCCTCCCATGACCAAAGTGCTTCACTCAGGCTTTGTTAAAGACTTAAACTCTGACAGAGACGAGGCGGGAGGGAGGCCAGAGGGAGGGGGGGCAAAGAGACAACAAGTCCTCCAACCAAAACCACAAAATACAGTTTGGTGTTTTGTCACTGGTTTCCAAAGTAGTGCCTTCCAAAACTGTCAAAATGACTCTGAAAAATTTTTTATTAGGTGCTTAAGATTTGATAGAAGTTTGATAGAAGTTAATTTTATTAACACTGATCAACCTTAACATTAAAACTACTGACAGCTAACATGAATAAAATTTATCATCTCGTTACAATGTCACCTGTCAAATTGTGGGATATTTTAGTTGGGGTGCAACGGATCACAAGACGCAGGGTTTGGATTGTATCACAGTTTTGAGTCATGGATCAGATAATTTTTCAGTTACACCACCAGAAACACCCGAAGTCATGGTCGGGATTTCACTTGATAGAGGCGAGGTGACGCCTTTTAGATCTGTCGCTCTTCATTTTGCCGTTGGACTGCAGAGTAAAGCACAGTGCACATCTGTCCTGTCTGTTCACCAAAACTCTTCACCACAACTTTGGGAATCATTACTTTAAAAAGTGTAAGCAACATTAAAACTGCATTTCACACTGTGATGGTTTCATTTCGTCCGCGGATCAAAACCGTGGGGGGATGATCCGTACGAACCACGGACCAAGGATGATCCGTTACACCCCTAGCAGCAAGTAAAGTTTAGTTCTTGAAGTTTATGTGTTGGAAGCAGGAAAAATGGGCAGTGGGAGGATCTGAGTGATTGTGATGAGTAGACGACTGGGTCAGAGCATCTCTAAAACAGCAGGTCCTGCAGGGTGTTCCTGGTATGCAGTGGTTTGTATCTACCAAAAGTAGTCCAAGGAAGGACAGGATCAAGGGCGCCCAAGGATCACTGATGCTTGTGGGGAGTGAAGGCTTGTCTGTCTGGTCCACCATCACAGAGGACCGACTGTAGCACAAATTGCTGAAAGAATCAGAGTCCCCATACTGACCCCTGTCCACAGCCTACATTGGGCGTATCAGCGTCTCGGACCATGGAGCAGTGGTGTTGACTTGTTCTCCAAATTCCCCAGATCTCAATCCGATTGAGCATCTGTGGAATGTGCCAGAACAACAGCATTTAGGGGGGCAGTAGCTCAGTCTGTCCGGACTTGGTTTGGCTCTGTTGCCCGCCAATGGCAGCGAACAGTTAGGGTTAGCTACTTTAGCAGCAAGTAAGCTGTGAAAACTATCTGTCTAACAGGGAGCTCTGTAATTCATGTTAAATCACAAAAAGTTGAAGCAGCTGGAGAACATCAGAGGGGAAACCAGAAAATATTTTTTCTATTAAATATGATCCAGTTTCACCCAAATCAGTGAATAAAGTTATAAAGTTGTGTTTTTGTACAGAAACACAGTTTGCTCTGGGGAATGTCGTATTCTTCTTCCTTGCACATAAGCAAGAAAGCATTTAATTGGACGCAAATTCAATAATGCCCCCGAGTGCACAGTGCACACTAAATAACTGAAATAACTTTCCAAGAAATAATAAACACCATCCAAAATACCATTACAAAACAACTTTTTTTTTGTCACTGTTGGGCCAGATAGTGACATATAGGTGCATATAGTGCAATACATATGTGATAAAACACTTAAACTAATCAGTTTTTACTTCATGGAACTATAAACAATCTGTGCTAATGTCTTAATGCCAAAAACCAGAAGACAACTTCAGGTCGTGTGCCATGTAGGGTCAGTGTGAGGGTGACCTGCACAATATTAACTTAGCCAGCTGGTTTTAATTTTGTGGCTGATCACATATCACAACTTCACTCAAGGACCCTCACTATCTGAACAGCACATGACACCCTCTGACCTTAGACCCTCGATTTGGATCAAGAAAAAATCCCAAAGAAACCCTTTAACAGGGAAAAAAGGAAGAAACCTCAGGAAGAGCAACTGAAAAGGGATTCCTCCCCCAGGATGGACAGACATGCAACATCATATGTACAGAATAGATCAACCAAAATTTATCACAAACACAGACACATGTAGATTGTAAAATATAGGTCAAGAGTGTGGATCCAGGACGACGTTGAGCAGCTAGGTAGAACCTGAGTCACGTGATGTCCTCTCCACCATGGAGACCTGGAAGGAGGACAAAACACACAAACACAGAAGAGGCAGCAGCATTCACACAGAGAGGAGAGAGACAAACACTCAGAGGGACAGAGAGACATGATGGCATGCAAACTAGGGAGAGAGGAGAGGAGAGGAGAGGCTGGATCTCCTGGGGGACGATGATCCAGATCCAAAAGTCTGGATGAAACTCCAACAGCCAGCAGAGAGAGAGAGAGAGAGAGAGAGAGAGAGAGAGAGAGAGAGGTTCCAGGATGTCCTATTGGTCCAGCAGAGAGCAGCCTCAGCGAGAGACGGCCTGTGGGACAAACAAACAAAAATAACAGAAGTTAGAGAAATGCAGCAGTTATCAGAAAGTTTGCTGATTGTTTGATGATCTCATCAGTTAATCATTGAAACCGACTGAAGATAATGGTAACAGGGAGAAGGCCTCAGGTGTCAGAGAATGAGCACTAATTGAAAGTTGGGGTGAAAAAGATGAATTTGTAGTTTAGATTTTAAAGGTCAAATATGTAACACTGACAGCTAGCATTCAAAGGAGGAGACTGCAGTCTTTTATGACATTAAAACTGCTGAAAAAGGCTGAAATGTGTCCAGTGGTACTCAAACTGTGGGCAGGCCTCACAGCAGGTGGGGCGTGGATGACCAGAAGAAAAATACGGAAGTTAAATTAATATGATTTATGGAGGGAAAATAAACAAACAAGTGTTTGATGATGTTATTGTGCTGACCTTTATTTCACTAAAGGCGGGTTCACACCTAAAGATCTGGCTCCTGAATTGAACCAATACGAGGATGAATCATTGGTTCAATTTTCCAAATGGTCCTGTCTGTTTTTAAAAAGGCAAAAGTCAAACACAAATCATGAGGTGGAAATATCGTTCATCATGGAGCGCCACAAGTCTCCGGGTCTGAAAATGTTCAAGTGCCCCTAAACCTGCATCCTTTCTAAAGGCCAGCAGGGGCCGACTCCACTGGCTGCAAAAACAAACTCTGAATGTTTGCTCATGACGAAAGGACCCTGCTTCTCTCTTGAATTTTTACCTCGGTAAACAGTTTCCTAATGGGTTTATGGTCTCAGTCGCTGATTTCAAGTCTTCTTCAATACATCATTATGTTCATTTTGTACATTATGATCCCGTTTAGAGAAAAATAGACCTAAAACCCTTTTTGGGTGAAAATGAGCACTCTAATTTGACTGGCAATATACAGTACTGGTCAATACAAAGTCTTATTTGCCAATGAAATGCAAAAAATAAGAAACCATATAACTGTTTAGCGATTAGAACGCCAAATCGTCTGACTGGTCAGGTGAGCATTTATGTTGTCTTTGCCAAATAATGAAGAGAAAAACAGGAACTGTGGTCCTTTCAGCCTGCCTCCATTAAAAAGGACAAACCTGACATATACAACCACAACTTAAAATTTCATTTAAATTTCATTTAGCAGACTGACGGATGCCATGGAGCAGTTCAAATCTGAGAGGATGTAGGTGTCTACAGGCAGTATGTATTCAGGATATCCTGTGCAGTCAATCAAGTGCTAAGGTGTTCACATAAGAGCTGGTCTTCAGTGTCTCTTAAAGACTCATAGGGACTCTGCCGATCAAACAGAGTTTGGTAGCTCGTTCCAACATCGAGGAGCCACAAACTGGCTGGAGTCTAGCTAGTGACTTTGGGTCCTGTTGTGGTGGTTGAATCAGCCGTCTGAGAGGGGAGGAAGTGCAGACCTGGATGAGGGAGTTCAGGCAGGTGGGAGCAGTTTTAGTTGCTGTTTTGTAGGCAAGTGCCTGGGTTTTGAATTTGATCCTGCTGCTTCTCGTGCTGTTTTTGGCTGGTTGAATACCAGACACGTCACATCCTGGATCATCTGTAGAAGTCTGAACATGCGTGCTACCTGACAGAATCTTCAGGCGGGGTATTTCAGACATCTCTCATTTTTGTTAAGACCTTTCATTTTGCTGTTTTGGGGCTGCTGAACCAAACTCACCAACTTAAGTTCCACCATCACTTTGATCTAACATAGACACAATCAGGACACACGTCACTATCTCAGTAACATCATTGTACTGTTCTGTGATTAAGTGTTTGCCACAGACACACACACTGATTGGCTGGGGGTGTGGTCATGGAACATGACGTATGGCTGCCCTTATCCATGCATATCTTTCCAAGCTCCACCTTCTTGTCCAAATATGGTCACTTCGGGCTCCAAAACACCAAAATGGCAATGGCCATAATAAGGGTGGGAGTGTCAGTGGTTGCAGGGTGGGGGCTTGCTTAGCATTTTGTGAGATACCACCCCCCGTTAGACCCTTTTGTTGTATAATGAAAACCGCTGATAGCAGTGCACCTTGCACATCTGGATCCATTTTGTTGTTTTGTCCTGATTTTTTTCCCTCAGAGCTGTCTGAATGAAGTTTGATTGCATGGATTCTTTCAGCCACCTCAAATATCACTGATAAATGGTTTTGGCATCAGTCAAAGAGCAAGAACTTCCTTTTATCAGTCGGCATTCAACAATAATGCAGGGAGAGAAATCATCACAGAAGAGAAGGAAATCATTCCGCCTCTGACAGCAGCCTCAGCAGAGTGAGAATCCATCGCTGCCACAAGATGTTGAATTTTAAGTGAGGGGCACGATGGGACTGGAATAATCTCTCTGTCACGATTAATCACTATCACTAATTGCTCTCTCAACCTACAAGTATAATCTACAGCCGAAACTCAACAGGTTCAGTCATCTTCTCTGAGGACTGCTGGGAGTCATTCTGAGAAATGGAGGAAATCACAAACTGAATTACAACGAGGTGAAGCAGCTTAGGAGGAGATTGCGCTCTAAAAAAAAAAAGAAAGAAAAGTCACTTAGAAAACTTCCTCGCAAAATAACTCCAGCCTGCATTGGAAATTGGTGATGCATAACCAGTTTATGAGTATTCAAGGGTGGATTATTGCTTCAAGTGTCCCAGGAACATGACTGGTTTTGAATATGAGGCCTCTTTGAATTAGAGTTTGTCACATCCATTCAAATGCTGCGACTGTATTCCCCATCCAAAGAGTCTCATTATCCACAACGGCCTCGTTTGAGCTTTTTTAAGACCAAAATGTTACATAAAAACCATCCAAAGAATAGATCCTCATCCTAATGTCCAGATTAGAGTTGGGACAGGGAGATTACATTGTGCGGAGTACAGTCTGCTCTACTCCGATGATGACTGTTTGGGAACATGAGCCAAATCTCTTGCCGTATAATTGCCTGTTATGTTCACGATGAGACGGAGAGGACAGCTTGACATCCTGACATGCAGACAGAGAAAAAAACTGTCATTCTGTTCCTAAAATTAAAAAAAAAACAAAAAAACATTTTAATTATCTTAAGTTGTCAGGCCTCTTGCAAAAAAATATTCCCCCTGATTTGAAATCCCTTGCAATTTCATACTGCATTTTGTTCTAAGTATGATTGTCACATAATAAGACTGTTTGGGCAATTACCACAGCTTTCATAAGGGAATTACTTTTGCACTTCATTAAAATGAAGCAGAGAATATAATTGCGTCTTTTTTTCCCATCTCCTTCTCCTCAATGGTCCCTTGCTTCCGTCTCTCTCCGTTTCTTTTTCTCCAAGAATCTGTCTCTCACATACATATTTTGATGCACACACACACACACACACATAGAAATGCATTTGAAATTGCAAATAGCTAAGAAGAGTAAGCCTCTTGCATCTCTGGGGAGATGAGAGTTGGATTCAAGGTTTTCACTTTGAAAAACAATACACTTATTATGGCATTTTGCCTGCGAGGAAAATCACTTCCTCCTCTGCCCTCACTCTCTTTTCTCCAATCCCTCCATTTGGCAAAGATGATTTAAGAGCTTGTTTAACACAGTCAGAAGCATCTTTGCTTTGCACATGTTGTGTGTGCATGCTGTATCTGTGTGCATAAGCGTGTGTACGTGCAAGGATTTGTGTGTGTCTTGGTGTATTTATGCTTAGAAAAGCATATGTGTGTGTCAGTGTTTTGCTGCTGTGTTAAATACATCTCTCTCACTCCCCGTGTCCGTGCTTCCACAACTGTTTCTTTGCATCGAGGTGGTGTATGATGTGCATGTGTGCATCTCTGAAGACACGAGCAAAACGCTCGCTGAGGATGTAACCTTTGTCTGCCGCTATTTTCCTCCTCTCTGCTGAGGGAAGCTGTTTCACTTTATTTGCATTACAGCGGAGATGAAAAAAACACAGACAGCCTGCCGACTCAACATGACTCGTAAACACATTTCAGGTCCAACCTTCTGCAAAAATCCTCCACATCACAAAATCAAGCGCAGGCCCCTTTTGTTTTATTAATCTTTACTGACCTCACATGTTGTTTTCTTTTCAAAAACCGTGTCTGCAAAAAAAGAGTAAGTGAACAGCAAACTTAATTTAGATGCTCATTTTTCTGATGAAAAGTGTGGTAGTATGAGGTTCTTCTCCACAGTCTGAGTCTTACCTACAGTAGTACTATGGTGTAGGAAGCTAAGCAATGTGCTGCTGTGGTCAGAGTCAGAAAACGTATTTTAGACACCTAAAAAATTCAACATCAGTTTAAGTATACGCTACATTTAGAATATTTTCACGGCTTTGTCTTGCTGTCAGCTTTTTTCCAACATGGAATCACTGTTATATAAGCTAAATATCTCTCTATCCAACACCGTTACATAAGATAAACATCGCTCTATCCAAAGCCAGCAGACTCCTTTGGCAAAAACAATATTTTTACCTTGCATAACATGGGAGTTGCAGGTCTACCGCTGTCTCATTAGGTTAGTTAGTTAGTGTTATTGTGGGAGTTTGGTCATTTAAAGGGTTCATGGAAGTCACATACTAACACTCAAACAAACTAAAAGACTCAGCTCTTGTGTCCTTCAAGATAAAATGACTATTTTTGCCAAAGGAGTCTGCTGGCTTTGTAGAGAGGGATAGTTGGTCTAAAATAAATAAGTTTTGCTGCTGACCTTGTTCACAGCTTAGCTGCTTTAGCTTCCTACACCAGTGCTTGTGCTAGTGATGCACGGTAGTGATGGAAAGTCCGGCTCTTTTCAAAGATTCGTCTCTTTTGGCTTGGCTCCCTTAGGAGAGCCGGCTCCTACGGCTCCCAAATGGATCTTCATTTAGTATCACTCAGAGCCTTCTATTTTAGCCTAATTTAGCAATTATGAATGGTTTGTGTGTTGGTAAGCAATTTCTTATTCAGTGTTTTCATAAAAGCCTTTTTGTTGCATTTTTGTTTGTTTGTTTTTTGTTACCAAAAAAATACAGTTACTATTGTTTAACATTTTAAGTCTCCAGTATCATTGAAATGCAGCCAGATGCTGCTTCTTTTTTTGGTTTTGGCTCATTTCACTAAGTGAAGAAATGAGTGAAAAGTAAAGTTCACTTTTTCCAGATGGGCTTGTATTTAAATCCGGCTCCGTCTCTCTGTTGCTCTGTGTACCTGGCCTGTACCACTACACTCGCTGTCTTCAGAACATCTGCCCCCCTTCCTACTTTCACATAATGGTATGATCTATGTCTGTCCTCGCATATGATTGGACGCATGGTGAGCCCATCAAAATAAAGTCCCGCCCCTGCCTGCATGGATTCTCAGCAGAGCTGAGCAGAAGCAGCTGAAGATTCGGCTCTCCTCTATGGGAGTCGGCTCTTCTCGTTCGCTAACAAAGAATCGGCGTTTAGAGTTTGTTCGTTCATGAACGACACTGCATGGGCCACAGTTAGAACAGCAAAGAGGGATGCCATGTCTGCATTAACGCACAATACACAACAGTGCAACTTCATTTATTTTTTTAAATTTTGTTTCCTCATCTTTTTGGTTTTGCTGCTTACATATTAATGATATTTGCTGCAGTGATATTACTGCATACATGGAAACGTTTTAAATTATTGAAGGCAGCATCTCCAGTCATTAAAGTAAATAACTCAGACATCATTACAACACAAAATAAAGAAATTACCTGTAAAGCTTGCATTATTTAAAGGGATAGTTCAACCAGAAATGAAAATTCAGTCATTATCTACTCACCCTCATGCCGATTGAGGGTCAGGTTTATTTTTTTTTAGTCTGCAAAACACTGCTGGAGTTTCGCATTGCAGAATCTCCAAAACAGTATAGGTGAATGGTGACCAGTTTGCCTCCATACTTCTTTGTCTGGCATAATCCAAGTCTCCTAAAGTCCTGACATGCTGTCACAACACACACCCCAGCTCAGAGAGTGTGCATGTGCACATGAACGTGGCTCCAAGCTAAAGATCTACAGTGAAGATTCAGGATAAAAACATGGTGGAAATGACATTTTTTAGTATGTCAGGACTTTAGGAGACTTGAAGACTGCTCACTATTCACTCCCATTGTTTAGGAGATTCTGCAACACTGTTTTCCTGTGAAACTGGAGAAAATAATATGTTACGTTGGGTTACAGGTGGATGCTGTATGCTTACATGCAGGTATGAATGAACTCATCCCTTCTATATATCACTCCTGCTTCTCCAAATTGGGGTTGTGCCAGCCGCCATATACTGATTATGTATAAAAACTTCATACAAACCTGTTTTAAAAAATCTAAACCTCCCCTTTAACACAGTAAATCCTGCCTGCTTTGTCTTGTGGTTCTTGATTTAAAATTTGTAGCAATGTATTCAGTACAGAAACCAAGAGAAAACTGTAGGGAATCTGTTTTATTCAGGTATCCCTTTCCATTTTAAATATTCCTGTCATAACAATAAGGTCAGTGCGAGGTTGTGTGTGCTGTTTTCTTAGACGAATCAGCAGTATTCAGCAGTCTACGGGTCACAATAAACAAACTGTTCATAAACGTAGGTATACAGCAAACTTTATGACTGCAGATTTGTTCAGATTAAACTTCTACATCACTGTTGACCTCAAATCTGTCAACGCTCATGGCTGTAAGAAAACTGACTAAAGGAAGGAAGTATTTATTTATTCCTGTAAAGCATGTTTTATCAGAAAATGGGAGAACAGTCATTTAAAAGCAAGGCAAACATTCAAGACTGCACTCCAAATCTGCTAATTGGGGACAGTTATCTGACTACTACAGTTCATTGCCAAGATAACAACACATTGTCAAACACCTGCTCAGAAAATGTCTTCCAGTATTTTAGAACATTCATACTATGCCATCTATGTTTGTGTGAGACAGTTTAGTCCAATTAGGGAGCAGTCCCTGAAAAGTTCTGGAGAAATTCAGAAGAATTCTCAGAGTCTGCTTGTCGTCTATAAACCGTGTTGTCAGCAGGTTTATCTGCCCCCCCCGTGAGACTGACCTCATCTAGGAAGCATCCTGAAGTGCTGATGATCAAACATGCTTGATATTTTCCTCGGAGAATCAGTCCTCTAGTTTGCTGCTGTGTTATTTACTCTTCTTCTACGTGTGCACGCAATAATGTCATCAAGACAGAAGCTGCAGTGAAGAACTGCTAGATTTCATCCACTAAGGCTCCACTAACACCGGCTGTTTCAAGTGTCTCATATCATATAAAATCCAGACGACATGCATCTCTGATTGCAATCTGTCTTCTTTTTTTTTACCAGCTATGAGAATCAGGGTCAGCTCTACAGTCCAGAGGGCGGTGGTGATGCAGCTGAAGCTGAAGAAGATGAGGAACTCCTGCACAATAGTAGCTCTAACTAACAATCCATACACTAACTTTCCATTGTGAGACAGAAGTTTAAACATCTTCACAGGCTCTCATTCAATGATCAACCTGATCATGTGTAGAAATGACTGGAGCTGCTTTTCTTCAGCTGGGTCCTATATTTGTGTATTTCGGGGTCCAAATGACTAAAAGGTGTAAAAAGTTTTAGAACTGGCTGCAACATAATCCTTGAGGGCAAATACATCCATCAGCAGGTTAGTTCAGATCCCAACTAACCCTTTAAAACACCAAAGTCACTCAGTAACACAAGCAAAGTAACCGATCAAGGCAGCAGTAAACCAGCAACCCCTGTAATCTACAAGGTGAAATTTGTCAAAGGACTCTGGTGGCTTTTCTCCACCTGGCTCACGTGGATGTATTTTGGAGAAGGATTACATGGCAGCCATTGTAACCCTTTACATGACTGCCTGCTGACGCACTTTTTGTACCTATTAGTCATTTAGAACCCAAAACATGTAAAGCCCAGGTATATATTGTTTATATTGCTATTTTCTGTATTTCCTCTTGTTTAAATTGTTCATAGTTTTCTATATTTCCTTGTTTATATTGCTTGTTCGCTATTTATTGTCTTTTTATTGATGATTCTCTATTTTTGCTGTCCACTGTGCTGCTGTAATACTGGAAATTTCCCCACTGTGGGACTAATAAAGAAATATTTTATCTTATCTTGTCTTTAAATACCATTTTATAAAAAAGTTGTTAAGGACCACAATACTATTGTTACTGTTCAATAATCCATTTTGTCTTGTTTTTTATAGATAATATTTGGATGGTTTTTCATCAGTTTGGGAGGTTTTTGAACAAATATTGAACACGAGGAGTTTATACAACCTTCTTCTTTCCCTGGACAGTATTTGATTCCCAGCCTTTATTTGAGGAAATATGGTATTTCTTTCTGAGAATAATCCTCCCAAGCGTGTCTGCGTCAGCCCTTGCTTACATAGATACACTCGGGAGGAGAGATTACATCTGCATCTTGGAAATATTGATGGATTTACACCTTTTCAACATCTAACATGCATCTCAAACCTTCGCTGGAGGTGGTCTGAATGAAGTTTCAGATTTCAGTCTGTCTCAAATGATCCATGGATGCATTTACACTTATCCGAGATCTCCATATAAATAGGGACCAAGAGAAGGGACCTGCAAACTCTTCAAGTTGGTACTGATTTTATTCGAGTGGCAGACAAACAAAAGATAAACTGAAGACTTAAAATGGCTTCCACACCATCACTGGATATTCTTGATGCTACTCAGCGTTTTGGGTGTCAGTGAAGTCAGTAAACTATCCAAACCAATGCAACAGACTGCTGATGGTGTAACAAACACACTCCTGTAGAAACAGTAACAGTCTGTATTTTCGACATTTCAACCTGCTGCATCCTTTATACGTGATGTCATCTCTCCTCCCCTCGCCAGAGTCCCCGGGCTCGTTTACCTGCACAGTCTGAGAAAGAGGCAGATATAGAGAGGGGGTAATTGAGGGCACACACACCTTCCTGACCCTCCAGACCCTCTCGGCTCACCACACATATTATTAATGCAAAGTGGATTTTGGATCACCATTGCTCCTGTATGATTTACTCTGCTATAATAAATGGGGCACAGCAGTGTTATGATTTCCCCAGAATCATCGGTAGGTCCTTCAGAGTATGCCTCAAATGTGCACGGGGGGTAACAATCGAGAATAAATTATAGCTTTAAGAATACAGCTGAATAATTTCTGATATGATTTACAGTATTTGGCAGTTTGGGCAGGTGGTTAAAGATGCTGTTCTGTAAATGAAGGTCACAGGTTTACACCCTGTGACAAGAGTCTTCAGTCTTTGGGCTCAGTGAAATGTTACCAACTGCATTCACCTGACATCCCAACAACAGATCAGTGGACCCAGACTGAAAACAAACTGGCAGTAGCACTGATACTCAATTCATAGTTTTTACGTCTGTATGGGAACGCCCCCTTAGAGGGCAAAACTATTCTATCTTCCGTCATCTGCCAGCTTACGAACTGAATGGTCTCTGTCGTTTCAGATTGTTGTTGAGTGATCGGATCCAGTAACCGATGAGGAGACAATCCTGGGCGGTGTTTCTACAGAATCCTGTCCGATAAGGAAAACCCAGAAAGGAGGAGATTGAGGATTTGTGGTATCAAACGTGCCTCTGTTCCAGGGGAGGGCAAACAATGACAGCGGAGTATTCACATATTTACAGTAAACACTTTACCAAAGTTTTGATTCGATTTATGTCATGAGAACCTAAATTTTAGTGGATTGTGTCTCTATGGACAGTCCGCTGTGAGCCGCCATGCTGGCCTATTGTTTTTGCCCTCCAGGTCACTATGCATGTCACATGACTAAAAACTATGAATACCTGTGCTACCATGATGTGTTTTTATACACATTTTTAAGTATCACATCAGAAAAAGGTTGATGGAAATGGCAAAACTGAAACTAAAACCTTCTACATAATGGTTGTGGATGGAAACAATCATTCATTCACATTTTCTTTTACAGTTTTCTGTTAAAATTTGCAGTGCATTTGGATGGAAACCTGGCTGCTGTTTCAGCCGAAGGCATGGAAAAAAAAAATAAAGTGACTAGAACCACAAAAACACATAAGGCCTTACACAGATCCACAACATAAAATCAATTGCCAGGTAAAGGTTCTTTGTCAAAACACATGGCTACCCCTCAATGTAACCCGGCAAAATGTTACAGACCAACAGAGAAGCTTCAGCACTATAGAGATGAAGGGAAATACACCAATAAGCAGCCGACACTTGTGCATCAGTGTGGAATAGAAAATATGATATTAACAAGAAGGAATGAAGTGATTCATTTTTGATGATTTGTGAGAGTAATCTGAATGGAATCGGGTACCAACAGATGTATATGTGGTCTAATTTAGGTCATTTCATGCATATTGAGGATGTCGATTATTTAATGATGGAGATTAGTTAAAAAGCCTGCAAATGCACCCAAGACACATTAAGAACAGACTGAAATCTGATTGGCTAAATCACTAGAGGATTTGGACTAGCCAGATGTTATGCATCTGTAAATGCATTATTCTCACCAACATGATGAACAAAACTGACAGCACAGGATGTACCTGGTTCATCTGACCAGCTGTCTGATTGTATCATAAATTAAATCAGAAAAATCTTATTATGAAGGCAGATATAATTCATAAATTGCTCATAAAAGGAGACCCGACACAGGAGGCTGGTAGTCATTTGATAAACTTGCATTTTGTGGGTACAAAATTTTATTTATTTATTTATTTTATTTTTGTTCTGTTAATGTTGCAGTTGCTAGCTGACTTACTGTGTGGAGTTTAACAGTGTTAGGGTGGGGTCATGGTTTTCAGCTGTCATGTACATCAAATTAACATGGATTACTTTGCATTGCTAACGCCACAAGCCTCACCGTAACCATAACAACAATCTGGGAACCCATCAGCTATTGTCTCTCTGACGTTTTGGCCTCTGTAGGCAATGGCAAATGTTTTTGGGCATATCTAACGGATATCCAGGCAAGAATTCCTTGTCAGCTGCTCATTGTTTACAGTCCAATTATTTTAGATTTTTTTTAAAAGTTAATAAAAAGGTAAATCATTGTTAAACGGTTCCAAGGTTGCATTTTGGCCAAAGTGTTCCAGTTCTTTTACTCCCAGCATCAGACAGGGTGAGAAGGCTCAGTCATTTGTGAGGGACTCGGAGTAGAACCGCTGCTCCTTTGGAGCCAGTTGAGGTGCTTCGGGCATCTCGTAAGGATGCCACCTGGTCGCCTCCCTAGGGAGGTGTTCAGGCACGTCCAGGACTGGGTGGAGGGATTATATCTCCACATTGGCCTGGGAACACCTCGGGATCCCTCAGTCAGTCCCCTGCTGGAACTGTTACCTCCACGACCCAACTTCAGACAAGTGGTTGAAGATGGATGAACAGATGGGTTGAAACAAATTGGCAAATTGGAGTACTGCCAACCACTGTCAGCTACTTGTTCCATTCTAATGATGTTCAGTTGCCGTCATTAAGCTATACAACAGGGAAGTATTAGTAAATCCTTTTGAAATGTGAAGGGAAGGAGGAGGTGTGGCTGATTTGCTTTGGTCTGAAATGATGCTGCTCTGGTGTGACATCTAATGGCTCTGAATCTCGTATATAACACCTTTAAATACAAAGCAGTACAGTTCAATGTCCTAAAACAATCACAAAGGTCATGTTCTGAAATACCACACATTCTTTACTGTGTTTTTTATGACATAAATGTTGTAATGAGTTACTTATGTTTTTCCAACCTCTTTCAGATGATTTCTGAAGTCGTTTCTTCTGGTGTCAGTTTGTCACTGACGCTCCAGTTTATTCATCTATCCTCCATTACTACTGCAGTTAGCATGGTAGCCTTTCCTTTATCAAACATCACAGTACAACTGCTTGTGTATATTTTCCCTTCAATGAGTGTCCAGCAGGCTCAACGTGTGATTATTATCAGTCTGTAAATTATTTTTGTTGCTGTGAATTCTGAGATTTGTTCAAATATGTGTTTGCTTGAAGATAAAAAAAAAGTAGAAGTAATTGGGTCAAAACAATCATCTCAGACGACTGGTGGATTAGGGGTAAAACAACATTTGGTTTGGATTAAGCATAATTAAATAACACATAATGAGTCCAATTCCCATGATGCAACACTTGCATGTGAGCGCAATACATCTGCAACTGAACAACAGAGTCTGAAAAGCTGATGTTAACACTCAGGGTTGAAGAGGTGGAGCTGAATCTCTTTTATTAAAATGACCTTGATTTGAGTTTATGAATTTAGATGCTTTATCACGTCTCTTGTTTGGAGAAAACAATGACTTGAATTTCATCTTCAGATCATCCAGTGAATCATTTAAATGCATTTAAATATGTAGAATTCTGAACAACCAAGGACTCATAACACCAAGTCTCTCATAAATTTTAATTTAATCAGTCAATTCAGTCAACTTTCATCTTTTTTAAGAGAATGTTTTTGGAGGAAGTATATCACTCAGTGCAGGGATTGCACATGGCAGCCGTGCCCCCTCACTTTGGCCTCAAGCCCCCCAAAACCTTTATGACCTGTGGCCACAGTGGCCTTGATGCTCCACCCGCACGTCTGCCTCTTTCCTGTCAGTACCGTTTCTAGACACCTTCTTGTCACTGTTGAAATTTCGGATTGTTATTGGGAGACTTTAGTGAAAGGTGAAGGCCAATTCGGATGATTGGAAGAATTTTTGTTATCCCTCAGGCAAGAGGAGACAAAGAGGTCCAGGGTTCAAAGACTGTGAAAATAACGTTGTCAGTCACTTGTAAAAAGTTTCACAAATTAGCTTATTGTCACTATGGAAACACATCAACATCTGCAGGAGCACACGAGCTGCGCTGCCTGAGAAGTGACTGAATATGTATGTCTGTTTAATCACACAGGTGCTATTCAAATGGTGGAGCTTATATTCACGGTTCAGGGCTGCAGATTTGACTTTGAGATAATTGCGGGTAACAGGTCGGCTCTGGATCTCAGCTTTGCAGGTGTGGGCAAGGATATCTTAGCTCCAAATTCTT
>JAJHUR010138546.1:0-11983 GCA_027495735.1 Lutjanus campechanus
ATATATATATATATGTAACACGGACAGGTTGCTGCTGGAACCCAAGGACACAAGAAAACAAGCCTCATGAGAATGTTACAAGGAAAAACATGTCCCTGACTCTTAGCAACAAAGGTTACACCTATACAGCAAAACACACACTACGCAGAAATGATCCAGTAAGATAAGAATAATGTGACAACACACCATCAGGTTAGGATACGTCGGTTCCTCACCCAAGACACGGCATAGCGTCTTGTCCAGGCTCTTTTCATCACGGGCCTAGAGCACTGCAACTTGGTCCTGGCTGCTCTGCCTGCATGTTCCATCAGGAAAGTAGAAACTCCACACCTCTTTCTTCACAGACTGTAAACTCATCTGCACAGACTGCACCTTTGCCCTCCCTCCTTTTCTATGCCTTACTGTTGTAAATGTAACACTCAAGTGTGAACTAGAGCATGACACGGGAGCAGATTTTCACTCCTGTCCCGTCCCACTCCCAGAGAAAAAATCCTGTCCCGTCCCAATCCCGGGCCGGAGTAAAAAAATTAATCCTGTCCTGTCCCACTCCCGTAGAATGACTCCCACTCCCATCCTGCTCCAACTCAAAATTACTCCCACTCCTGTCCCGCTCCCGTTTGAATAAAACCAAACATGTTGAACTTTGTGCTGTAGCTCTACTTTCGACGCATTGTCTCCCTCCATGTTGTTTTGTTATGTGTGTCGCCGGCAGCCGCTCCGAGTCGCTTTTCACTTCCGGAGGTGACAAGAAGTCAAACCACTGTTGTAGTTCTTTTGTGTTGCTAGCGCAGTCAAAAGAGTGTTGGCTCTCACTGAATAGGGATGGGAATTGATAAGATTTTTTCGATTCCGATTCCATTTTCAATTCTGCTTAACGATTCGGTTCTTTATCGATTCTCTTATCGATTCTCATTTGGAAAAAAGGAGAACAAACAGGTCAGATAATTTTTTTTGGATCATCAAAAAAGAAAAAAGTGGTGGGATTAGAGTTAAATTATTTTAAAAATGCACTTTGCTTTGATCTCTGTCTGTCTGTAATTATCACCATATGTAATGTAATAATAATGATAATAGTAATGATAATGGTAATAATATTAAAAACTTTAAACTTATACAGTACTGTTCTATGTATATACATACATTAGATCATTATACACTGCACAGGATAATACAGAACTACGCTGGCTCAATGTCCCGCCTACAGCACATCTGATTGGTTAGAAGTTACGGTTAATCAATCAGCACACAGACGCATTGTGTCACAGACAGGACGAGACAGAGCTGCACCGGAGCAGAGAGGGTCTGTGTAGAAGTTAAGACAGCTGATATCACCAAAATTTCAATAAGTATCACAGTCTTATGATCTGTTTCTATGACGAAAGCATAGTTACATCAGTGAAAAAAGTCATGGTCTGGATTTCACTCAAGACGACGTGACGGACGTGAAATCAGTCGCTGTTCACAGAGATGCGCTGCACACACAGCAGCATCTGCCCTGTCTCTTCACTGCAACTCTGCATTGAGAATCCGGGTAATATAACTTACACAAAAGTAACAGTGACAGTAAAACTATGATGCTCACACGTCGGATGCGTGCCGTGATCCGCGGAGAGCGATCCGCACGGTGACGTCATTTCGTCAATCGTTAACAAAATTGGCAAACAATTCCATGGAATTGAAACACATCCCTGTCAATGAAAGATGACTACAAAAATGGACGCATCTGTTCATCTGGTTGTTTAACACGGCTGAAAATGATCATCTATTAATGTCGTTCCCGCTCCTGCCCGCTCCCGTTGCTTTTTTTCCCGTCCCGTCCCGATCACGGGATTAATTAAAAAATGACTCCCATCCCGTGGGATTCCCGCGGGAATCATGTGACCCACGTGAATTCCCGAAAAATGTCATCCTCTAGTGTGAACTAACACTGATGTCACCCATTGGTTTGTGGACTACCATTTTGAAGCCTTATTTGGCATTATGCTGGTTGCTGAATTATGTTTCTGAAAAACTGTCTAGTCTGACAGTTTGATCTGAGTTTCATGAGCCCTGTGTGTTGCAATAGAAAGGTTTAAGGCACTTCTGCATTGGCTTCACTTTTCAGGCCCAGAAGATCCGCCCACTATTTATTATATGGTCTATGGTAGCACTTGAAGCAGTTCAGCATATTTGATTAAGTTGATGAACTTGTATGATTCTTGTAATTTTGGTTGTGTATCCAAATGGTTGAATGCACTTATTGTAGAAAATTTGAATAAAAGCTGAATAAATATAATGTGACAATAAAAAAAATAAAGGTTTATTTAGACCTACTTGTGACACCCAGTAAGCGGCAGTAAGCAGCTGCTCTGATTGGTTACTATTTACTCACATTAAGATCCATGGAGATTTTGATGTGACAGTATATGTACAATTGGACAAACAGCTGGCGGATTATTCTTCTTGATGTGTCAGACATACTCTGCTTCCCTCGTTGCTGTTTTAATCTCTTGCTCCTATCAGATACAACATTCTATTAGGGGCCTGATTGGTGCATTACGATGGCATGGTGACATATTAGCTACACACATCACTGAATATCTACAGGAATGTATTGATCTACAATACAAGATGAGTTTTATCCTTGGCTCTCTATCGTGTCACAATGTCATTTTGAACGATCATGTGAAAATGAGGCTCAGTCTGCTGTCTGTCTCTTATACCCATCTAGATGTGTATAAGAGACAGGAAATGATCCAGTAAGATAAGAACAATGTGACAACACACCATCAGGTTAGGATACGTCGGTTCCTCACCCAAGACACGGCATAGCGTCTTGTCCAGGCTCTTTTCATCACGGGCCTAGAGCACTGCAACTTGGTCCTGGCTGCTCTGCCTGCATGTTCCATCAGGAAAGTAGAAACTCCACACCTCTTTCTTCACAGACTGTAAACTAATCTGCACAGACTGCACCTTTGCCCTCCCTCCTTTTCTATGCCTTACTGTTGTAAATGTAACACTCAAGTGTGAACTAACACTGATGTCACCCATTGGTTTGTGGACTACCATTTTGAAGCCTTATTTGGCATTATGCTGGTTGCTGAATTATGTTTCTGAAAATAGTAGATCAAACTGTCTAGTTTGATCTGAGTTTCATGAGCCCTGTGTGTTGCAATAGAAAGGTTTAAGGCACTTCTGCATTGGCTTCACTTTTCAGGCCCAGAAGATCCGCCCACTATTTATTATATGGTCTATGGTAGCACTTGAAGCAGTTCAGCATATTTGATTGAGTTGATGAACTTGTATGATTCTTGTAATTTTGGTTGTGTATCCAAATGGTTGAATGCACTTATTGTAGAAACTTTGAATAAAAGCTGAATAAATATAATGTGACAATGAAAAAAATAAAGGTTTATTTAGACCTACTTGTGACACCCAGTAAGCGGCAGTAAGCAGCTGCTCTGATTGGTTACTATTTACTCACATTAAGATTTTGATGTGACAGTATATGTACAATTGGACAAACAGCTGGCGGATTATTCTTCTTGATGTGTCAGACATACTCTGCTTCCCTCGTTGCTGTTTTAATCTCTTGCTCCTATCAGATACAACATTCTATTAGGGGCCTGATTGGTGCATTACGATGGCATGGTGACATATTAGCTACACACATCACTGAATATCTACAGGAATGTATTGATCTACAATACAAGATGAGTTTTATCCTTGGCTCTCTATCGTGTCACAATGTCAGTTTGAACGATCATGTGAAAATGAGGCTCAGTCTGCTGTCATAGAGCAGAAAAAGGCTACTTACTTACTTATCTATTGATCTCCTGTCCCTCCAGCTATGGGCGATCAGGTACACGTACGGGACAGAGTTTCATTTTCATTTTTATTGCGAGTCACTTTTGAGAAGAAAAACAGTTGCTCTTTTGTGCTTTGAAAGTGTGACTATTTCTTAGCCATACTCTTCAGTAGTGCTTTTATGTGGAGCCCATTATTATTATTATCCTTGATTGTACAGAAGCATTAGATGGTAGTGAGTGCAAGTGTGTACGTGCATGCATGCTTAACTGATGAAAGAGACCATTTCAACATTCAGATGGTGAAATTATCAGGAAATTGCAATTTATAGTGAAGGCATAACACTTGGTTGGTCGAGTAAGTTGAAGTATTTACACGTCTTTGTTCTATTTAATAACATCAGAATTACTGGCCTTGAAGTATAGCACATGCAGTCTGTGACACGTCCTCTGAAAAGCCTATTCATGTAGAACAACTTTGAATTTCATTTAAAAAAACACCTTTGCGTAATGACTCTTCTGGAATAATTGCATGGCTTGTTGATATGGCATCATATCAGTTGCTATAAGTAGAGGAAAATAATTAGTTTTTTGTGTTTGGGCCTGTTCATGTTTTTTGTTTGCATGCTAACTGCTGGAGATCTTAAAGGGGTAGGACTGCATATTTGATATGTGCAATGTGGACAGATGCAGTTTTGAAAGGGAAGCAACATCACTGTCAACATCGATTATTGACAGATGCGTCTGTCAATCAGTTGACACTTGTCCTGTTTTTGAATGATGATTAAAATGATTATGACACCACAGGCAGCAAAGAAGCAGCAGAAGAGGAGACATATAATACAGGTCAACACAAGTAACATACTTGTATACCTATCTAAGAGATCCACTGGAGTCAATCAAGGTTTAAAGGGACAGTTGACCCGCAAATTAATTTTTTTTTTCTCTTACCTGTAGTGTTATTTATTCATCTAAATAGTTTTTTTTTTATGAGCTGCCAAGTTTTGGAGATACAGGCCATAGCTGCCTTCTCTCCCATAACAAGATGGCACTCACCTTGGGGTGCTCAAAGGGCCAAAACACTGCATTAGTAGGCACTCTAGAAGAAAAAAGTTATTCTGGTACATTACACTGCAGTATGAATGAAGTTCCAGTAGATTATATAAAGAAAATGAGAAATGAAGCTCACAACAAGGTCTGTGGATTATCTTGAGTAACTGGGTCATGATTCCTGGAAAGAGACCCTGATGTTGAATTTTTCTAATGTATGTTTTCGCAGATAGATAGGTAGCACTGCAGGTAAAAGGAAAAATATGCATTTTTAACTTGGGGGTTAACTGTCCCTTCAGGGTTTTTTTTTCTTTTTCTTTCTTTGCTTTTTTCTTTGCTTCTAGACAGTAGTTTCGATGTTCTGGTGTAGTTGAGCACAGAAATACTAAAGAAAGAGATGAGCATGAGGAAGACAATCAGCCACATCCATCAGCTGAGTATTTGTCTCAAGTGAATAGCTTTTTTTAGATTCAAGATGCAATATTTCATGGCCATGTCAGCATAGCTACAGTTAGTTGATAGGAATTTGTTTCACTGCAATACATCAGCATGTCAGTCAAGGGCTCGCACACACACACACACACACACACACACACACACACACACACACACACAGAAAGTTGCCACGGTAGCTCATTCACAAGTGACAGTGCCTCAATTTTGCATGTCCCCTTCAAACTCTTCAAGGCCCAAGTCAACATCAAATCAAGCTCACCAGTAAAGTGCTTGTAAGCAGTTTGTTGTGGCTTGATAGCGATTGCAATTCCTATTGCCCAAATAATGAATTCATGCTAAGCATACTCTCATTATGACTGTGACACACTGACATTTCACTTGAATCAAATTACTAGACATTCAGCTATATCAGTACTGTTATGGAAGCCCCATAGCAAGTTGGCAGTTTCCATCAAAATATGTATTTGTAGACCTTAAGAACAGTTCTGGCCAACAGTTTAATGTTTGTATGCTTACATACATTTTGTGATTTAACATCAATTTGCTGACTGGTGAAACACACCAATCAATAGGATAACCTAAATTGAAACAAATAATAAAGCTTCTACATGTAGGATTTAAAACATCCTGACACTAAAAGACACCGTGGAAGACAGCAATGCATGCCAGTGAAACTTCTGCTAAACTGATCTTTTCAAAGCGGGTACCAGCCCTAAAAGGAACTGTTCATCCTCTGCGACCTTGCTTTTCAAATCCCCTGATCATCTCAAAGTGGTGTTCTGTGAGTTCTGAGGCAAATGTTGTATTGATTCAAGTCCATGTACTACACTTTTTTATTGGAGGCCTGAAGATCTGAAGACAGAGGGTCAGTGTACTGGATGACTTGCAGATGAGGAAGCTTACTGTGAAATGGACATTGACACAAACAGCTGCTTACTCTTTGCAGCAGGTGCCTGTCAAAAAGTTCAGAAGAGTAGGCAGGGTAAAACATAAAATTAAACACACTACAGGCTGATAATAGATGTTATTAAATAAAACTGAGAAGAGAATTGAGAAGCTGCTTTTGTAGCCGTTACCTTTCTGTGTCCCAGGTGGCACATCAGGAGGCATGGTAACATCAATACACTCCAGTCTCACATCCATTTGTCTGTTACAAAGGATGGTAAAAAATAGAACAGACCAGTGTGTGTGAGGTTTTCAATGAAAGTCTTAAAATAGGCTGGTTTCAGCAGCAGTGCCAACTGAAGCCAGCCAAGGTTAGAGGAAACTCACATTTCAGTACATGTTAAAGGCCAAAATACAAACACTGGGAATGCTGAGAGACACGGGGAACAGGACAAAAATGTTAAATGTCTTACCAAATGACTTGTTGATTTTTAATGGGGGAATGGACACAGTTTGTTTCATTCACTCGTGACTACAAATGCATCAGCTATTTCAGCGCCATGGACAGCACCATGGATTACTCACTAGATAACAAATTAGGCTACTGATATTTCAGAGCTGTGGTCAGAGGCCATCGACTTGAATTTGCACAAACCTCAGTCAGATAAAAGATCAATGACTCAGGTAGACTAGACAAAAATATTCAACTAAACAACCACTCTGCCCCTGCACTCTCTGCTACTAGGGGATGGAAAGTGGGGGTGGTAGCTTAACAAAGGGGTCATTTTGATAACAAGGCAGATGGCGTCTCCCTTGTCCACCTTCAAATCATCTGTTTATTACTGTTTATAATTCCATCCTCTTGCTTTTTAAAAATTGTGCAGCTTTGTAATCTCTATATCATTTTGAAAAAGATATATTTTACAAATTTTATTGTAAAATTCTATTTTATATTGACTTGCAGTATTTGTTTCATTTTCTTTTATGTTTATTTGTTAAAATTCAAAGACAAATTCCTTGTCTGTGAAAACTTACTTGGTGATAAATCTGATTCTGATTTTCAGAATAAATAAAGGTTAAAAAAGTTTTTAGGGCTAATTACTCATTAAACACCCATTCTTAGCTATAATCAGTGCATTTTACTTGTTTTTTTGTGCTAATTAGCTGTTTATGCTGATATAAACCAACCAAGATTGCACTATCCTATGGTGACACAGAGTTGCTCTGTGCTTCTGACTGAGTTTATTTATTCAGGTAAAAGAGACCTGTTTTATCTAGCTAGAGTATTTTATGCTGTTTTTCTTATCTTGCTGGGTAATTTTTTTATATTTCCACGTGGATGTGTATTTGTTTTGTTTGTTGATGTGTCTTTGTACGGTTGTTTTGAGCACACACCAAGACAAATTCCAATCAATTTTTCACTGAGATGGTAATAAATGATTGAATCTAGAATTTTGTATGAATATATTTTTGGGAAGTGAGAAATTAATTTTGTCAGTATTATTTTCTAATTTGATTCTGAATGTTGATATTGTATTTTTGATTGTGAAAAAGCAAACCCTGTTTGTGGGACTGCCATGGAGACCGGCTCACAGTTTCCAGTGAAAGCAATGAAAGCAGTGTCTCATCAGAGACAGGAGGCCTCTGCTCCTCAGAAGATGAGACTATGAAAGAACAAAGCTGTGCATTGTGAACAGGATAGTAACCAAACAATTCATCTAGATGGCAGGATAACAATCTTTTAATCATGCAGGTACTTCCCCTTACTTTGCACTTCTCATGTTTTTGACAAAGTAAAAAGAAACAGCACAGCATGTGGGCTGCTGGCACTAAATACAGTAAACACGAACTGCATACCCTGGTGGTTGAAACTTATACCTCAAACAATAAAATAAATAAAGGAGTTGTCGGCTAAAGTGGCTTTTTCCTTATTTCATTATGTGACAAACAACTGATTGGACAGAGTGACAGAGGATTCAAATAGTGCCTTGAGTGCATTATGCAAAAATGAAAGTATAAAGAATGCAATATTCAAGTCAGATGTTGACTACCTAGGCGCATTGTCTCATTGGAATAAATCAAAAGCAGCATGCACTGACGGAGCACAAACTTTCAATGCAAATAGGCACATTGAAAAGACCATTTGTGAAGTGGAGGAGAAGAGAGAGTAAGTGATTGTCAAGGCCATTTGGGTCACTGTATGTTCTGTTCAAAGACCAAAAATGGATGTTTGCTACTGATGAAACAGCCTTTCACATCACATTTAACATCATGTGCTGTGATCTTCATTTTGTTCCATGTTGCAGTTGGTCTCCGGTGTGTTGTCTTAAATCATTAACATTTTTGAAGTGAATCAATGTTTTATATTTCAACCAAATTTGACTTTTGAAGCATGGCTTGTTGGAAAGATGTTTATACATGGCCTTCCTAAATCAACATGTATTCTTTACAGTCTTTTACTTTTAAACAAACCCCAATTCCAAAAAGTTGGGACGCTATGCAAAATGTAAATCAAAACAGTATGCAATGATTTACAAATACTTTTTGACTTGTATTCAGTTGAATACAGCAAAAGACAAGATATTTAATGTTCAGACTGTTGTTTTTTGTAAATATACGTTCGTTCTGAATTAGATGCTTCCAATACATTTCAGAACTGTTGGGACAGAGCAGCATCAAAAGACTGGGAAAGTAGTGAAATGCTCAGAAACACCTGTTTGGAACAGATAAACAGGTTAATTGGTAACAGCTGATAGTATCGTAATTGGGTATTAAAGGTGCATCCTTGAAAGGCTCAGTCTTTCACAAGCATAGATCGGCCAAAGTTTACCACTGTGGAAAACTGTGTGGGAAAATAGTCCAACAGTTTAAGAACAACATCTGTCAACACAAAACTACCAGAAATTTAGAGATTTCACCGTCTACAATCCATAATCTCAGATGGCACTTCATTTGGCTTTGGAAAATCTTTGTCAGTAAACACAGTTTGTCTCTGCATGTACAAATGCAAACCAGACAGAGTGAAAGCCATATATTAGAAATCTCATTTCAGATTTTCAGATTTGTTTTTGGAAACGTCATGTCCTCTAGGCAAAAGAGGAGAAGGATCATCCAGACTGGTACTAGTGCTAACTTGAAAAGCCAGCATCTGTGACGGTATGGAGGTGTGTTAGTGCCCATGGCATGACTACCTGTCACATCTGTGAAGACTCCATTAATACTGAAATGTACATACAGGTTTTGGAACATATGCTGCCATCCAGATGTCTTTTTCAGGGTCATCCCTGCTTATTTCAGCAAGACAGTGCCAAAATGTATGCTGCATGTGTTGCAACAGCATGGACTTGTAGTAAAAGAATTCAGGTACTAAATTTAGACTTGCTGTCCAGATCTGTTTCCCATTGTAAACGTGTATGAAACACAAAATACAAGAACAGAGACCCCAGACTGCTGAGCACCTGAAGTCAAGCGAGAATGAAAAAAACAGAATTTCACTTTCAGCAACTATTAACAGAGTTAGTCAGTTTGAACATTAAAAAATCTTGTCTTTGTACTGTATTCAGATGAATATAGGTTGAAAGGTTTTTGCAAATCATTGCATTCTGTTTATAATTACGTTTTAACCCAATGATGATGTGTAATGATGATGCAATGTGTAAATGATGTCAAATAATTGATGTGCTTAAAGCTGAGGTCAAACATCCAGGAAAGACCTCTGCATCCTTGACAGAAGGAGACCTCAGGAGCAGCTTTGGTCTAAACAGCATTATTTTCCAAAGCAGTGATGAAGGGGAATGTGGTACGGGGAAAGAATGAGCTAAATTAAAAGTCTGCACTCTTATGTCTATAACTGACATACTACTTGAATATGTAGACATACAGATTTTGACACAGTGTCCCAGTCTGCAGGCAAACTGAAATTCCTGCAGTCGCTTGCAAAAAAAAAATGTATAAAATGTGAAGGATATTATCTTTAAATTTCATACAGAGACAAGACTTTATCTAAGAGAACAAAGGAATCAAAGCTAAAAATCACACATCACTATGAAGCACAAAGCCGTAAGCTGCCCTAAAGTTCAGTGAACATACATCACATTGGAAAGCCATTAATAAACCTGTCAGTGCACAGACCAACCTCAGTCTGACTTTCATTACTGCTGTTATTTGGGGTTCTTGCTGTACTATGCCATCTTAAGCTCAGTATCACCCCTTCTGTTAAAAGCATGAAGTTAGAGAGGAAACATCCCCAGTCTATATTTGCAATGTCCTCTATAAACTTCCTGCCGCAGCCTAGGGCAGGGAAGTGAGAAGCCGAGCTTAGCTGCACTGCAGTGATGTGTGATGAAGGTTTAGATGAGGACTGACCCGAACTGGTACAGTAAAAGATTGGTGGATGTTTAGATTTGTAAACTTGCAGAAATGGCATGGTGAGCAACCCTGCAAAGGGTCAGCACACATAGAGAGTATACAGTTACATCCAACTTCATCAGTTTGTTTTGCTTCGATCTTTTTGCAATGAGGAAAAGAGCGAAGCGACCCATATCTACAGATCGACAAAACCCTGCATGAGACACTGACAGAAAGCCTTTTTAATGCATGGTTGATGGTTGCTGTATTGGTATGTTTAGGGACCAAAACTATTTTGTTAGGTTTAGGTTGTATCGTATTGTGTTGTGTTGTGTTGCGTTGTGTTGCGTTGCCTTACGTTGCCTTGCATTGCCTTGGGTTGCATTGTGTTGTGTTGTGTTGTGTTGCATTGCGTTATGTTGTGTTGCATTGTGTTGCACTATGCCACACTGCACAATGCTACACTATGCTGTGCTGTGTTACATTACATTGCATTACATTATGTTGCATTGTGTTATGTTGCATTGCATTATATTGTGTTGTGTTGCACTACACTACATTACGCCACATTGAATCATTGTTGTATTATGTGGTATTGCATTATGTTGTATGTTGCTTTGTGTTGCATTGTGTTTTACTATGCTACACAGTGCTGTTATGTTGCATCATGTTGCATTGTGCTGCATTTTATTGCTTTACATTATGTTATGCCAAGTCATGTGATGTTATATTATGTCGTTATGTCACATGATGTCTCATTATTAAACGTCATGTCACATCACATCATTTTACGTCATACTACGTTACATCATGTTGCGTTATGTCATATTATGTTATGTCATACTGTATGTTATGTTATGTGATATTATGTTATGTCATGTTACGTTATGTCATGTTACGTTATGTCATGTTATGTTATATCATGTTACATTATGTCATGTTATGTTATGTCACGTTATGCTACCTCACACTATGAACGCCATGCTTTGAAGCAACTTTGACATTGTGGCCATTTTTTGAGTGTCACAAACCCTACAAACTGACTCTATTAAATATCAGGATTGGATCTATTCTTTGGTTCTGTAATATTTGGAAAGTCTTGAAAAGCTGCATGATTAAATTTTATCCCTTTTTAAGTTAGCGGAGGACTAAACCAGAGGTTAGCCCCATGCAGCGGAAGTTTCTAATGTTCTTGCTCTCTGGAATGCACAATGCAGAGGCATAATCAGGAAAATCCGGTACAGACGTTGGCTTCATGCAGCACTGAGCAGCTCTCTTAGGAACGAACAGAGACACACCTCCAATGCTGTATCCAGTTCTCCTTAATACATGCATTGTTATGTATCTTAAAACGCCCTGTGTTTGTTTTCACCATCCATCCAACTCAACTCCACCAAACATGGATGTTCTCATTCTTTAAACTACGTCATCTAACACAGATGGGTCTAAATTGAAGTTAC
>JAJHUR010138547.1:22827-37061 GCA_027495735.1 Lutjanus campechanus
GTGCGAATGAACACACAACATTGGCATATTTTCACTATTATTATTCAGTTCAGGACCATGGTGTTTTAAAGCTCTCCTCAAATGTCACAAATGAGGCTTTCAGGGGCCTCTTCAGGTGAGCTGAGCTCCTCCTTTGCTCCCCCATAATTCAAAGCATGTTTCTTACCTCTTGATGAAAACCAAGTTGTATCCAGTCCAACTGCATCTTTTGACCTTCTGAAGCTGTGTGTGTGTGTCCTGAGTGTTGAAAAGGCTCCCTGTTGTATATGTTCGTAACCAGGTTCTAGAATGTTGACATGTCATCAAAGGCATGTGTCTGTGATGTCACAGTGACACACACACACACACACACACACACACACACACACACACACACACCTGTCTCTTATACACATCTAGATGTGTATAAGAGACAGATGTAAAGTGGAGTATCACTTTAAGTTGTTGGAATGACCCCAGAGTTTTTCAAACGTTTCAGAATATAAATGATCTTCTACATCGTATAACAATTACTCATTTCTCTAAGCCATCAGCCCACCTGTGGCCTCTGAATCTTCCATTCTTCTAATATTCTGAAAACACATATTCAGAAGAGTTTGTTTATGTCTTGATATGACCAGGGTGGGAGGATATAACCACAAAAATAAACATTTTAGGATCATGGGATGGCTTTGCAGCTACAGCATTTTTGTATTATTCATGAAATTTTGCCCCAAAAAGTCACAATCTCTTTGCCGTTCTGCATGTAGTGAAAAAGTGTTAGACTGTTTATGTTTAATACAAATATCTGGAATATTTGTATTGAACTGATGTACTTGGGCTGGTGGTAGATAAAATCATATTAGCCAGCTGTATTCTAGCAGTCTTAATCTCATGTTTGCAGTTTGTCTTTGTGACTCAGCACATATCTGAGATTAGTTTTTAATTGTGCAACAGAGCTCTGCTTAATTTCAAATCTGAATTTACTCATTTTAAATTCTGATTAGAACTAATATTAGATTTAATAAATCTTTGTTGGTGCAAGCCTTAGAGCAGGGGTGGGCAATTATTTTTCCTAGGGGGCCACATGAGAAACCCAGATTGTTGCCAGGGGCCACACAAATTTTTGTCACACTGTACCTCAATTTTATCGCCAAGAATTGATAGAAAAAAACATACTGTACACTTACCCTTAGTCTTCAGCATTTACTATATTGAAAATCACAGCATCTTATTAAGAACATTAAATTATGCAGGAGTCTTTGAAAATACTGTACAGGTAATCTAAAGCAGCACACCAGGGATGCTGTGGACACAACGTAAGGGATAATGCCCGACAAGGTGTCCATTATCAGAAATGAGTGGGGCATTATCCCGCTTATACCATGGTCACTTACGAAAGAAATAAATATTAAATCAATTATTAATACGTTAATGTTGTTTTTTACCGTTAAAATCGTAGGTTTTTCACAAGAAGCGGCTGAGTGGACTATTTAATATCTCTTGTTGTGACGCGTTGCCAAGGTAACCGGCTCTGGCTGTTAAGCGTAAGCTTAAAGAACTCGACTGGAACAATGCAGAAGAGACAATGTTTATTCTTAAAATACAAAAACTTAACAAGGGCTGGGTGGGTCCGTGGAGGAGGAGGTGAAACAGTCCGCAGGGGGAAAAAAACAAAAAACAGGGGCTGAGTTGTGTGGCTGAGTGTGGCTGACTGGATGAGTGAGATGGCAGGGCACTAGGAAAAAACAGGTTAGAACAGGCAATAATTCCAAAGTCCGTGATCCAAAAAGCCGAAGTCCGATATCCAAAAAAACAGTCAAAAACCGACAAGACAAAATGTAGCAAGGAATGTGCTTTCAAAAGAGCCTAGTAAGTTGTGGTTCAACAACGACCTGGCGAAGAATGGTTAGGAGAGCTTTATGCTGCAGGGCTTTAGGCTGCAGTGATGAGAGTAGATGCCAGACAGGTGTGCTGATGACAGAGGCAGAGCAGGTGTGCAGTGATCAGGAGACTGAAGGAAGCCACGCCCAGCCAAGGGGAAACCAACTGAGGGGAGAACTGAAGGGAGCAAAAAGAAACACAAAAACAAAACAGGGCAACCAACAGAAGCCTAACACTGGCCACAGAACCTGCAGCTCGGTCGGCTGTTATATTAGTCTTCTCTCTTTCTCTTCTGCTGCATCCCAGTCTTCAAAATTATCAAATTCACCAAATAGGTTAAAGGAAACTATAAAATCACTCATGTTTTGTCTACTGTCTTGCCGTTGTGTTAAATAAACTGTGAAATAACGTATGTTAACGTATGTTCTGAGTTTCTGTTGCCACAGTTACCAACTAGCATTTGAGCCAGCGCAATAATTTAGAAAAATCAGGCTATTTGACCGGAACTTTTTTATAGGTGTCCTACAACACTTTTTAATGGACACCCTGCAGCCAATCAGAATCGAGTATTCACCCAGACCATGGTATAACCATTATTATTCCTGTATTCCTTTTTTATCTTTGGCAAGAACTGTTAGCTACTTAACAGCCAGGTATGAGATATACAAAAAATTCCAGTTCCTGAAGGATACTTTTTTTTAAATATATATATACCAATTTTATAAAATCCATTAAAAAATAATAATTACACATAATCTCAACATTCATAAGAACATAGAGATCATTTGAACATTTGGTTTTCTGTAAAGGAGCAGTATGCAGGATTTAGTGGCATCCAGTGGTGAGCGTGCAGATTACAAACACGTCGCCTCACCCTCCACAATAGCAGAAGACCAACAACTCCTGTAGTCTGTGAGGTGAAATAACTGTTTTCACTCTGGTGGCTTTAGAGAGAGAGAAAATACCGTCTGCCCAGCATCTACTGTAGCTTGTGCACTATGGATATGCACCTCATACAACCACACGTTACTTTGAAAACCCCTGGAGCGCAAAACGCACAAATGCAGTTTTTCACCTCTTGCTCTCTGTTTGTGGAGACATGTCATTCTTTTCCAAATCAATTCAACATCCTCTAAATTGGGAGGAGTCGTGTTGCTGTCATCATAGTTATCAGCAGAGTTGGGCAACACCATTTCACTGACGTGTTAATACATTTTATGTCTCAGTACATACACATTATTACCATTTGTTTGTTTGTCTTTCTTTCTCTGTAAAGGTTGTGATATATCAGATTACTGTCTTGGACCCTAAGAGTCAGAGGTGGCAAAAGTACACACATCTGTTACTCAAGTAGAAGTACAGATACTTGTGTAAGAAAAGTACTGACTCAAATTGTTTACTTCAGTAAAAGTGAAAAAGTTCAGGCTCTGAAATGTCCTCAAAGTCCAAAAGTAAAAAGTCGTCCTCTGTTTCTGTGCAAAGCAAACTGAACCTCACCTTTTCTCTGCAGAGTTTCCCGCTCTCTGTTTGTTTGTCTTACATCTTTCATGTCATTTTTGTCTCGCTGCGGTGTTTTTCATCTTGTTACGTCTTTTTCCTCTTGTTATCATCTTGTTGTTATGTTGTTTGTTTTGTTGTGCCATTTTTTTTGTCTTGTTCCATCTTGTTTTGTCTTATGTCTTCTTTTGTCTTGTTATGTCTGTTGTGTGTGATATGCACTGATGGATACACCGAGGAAACATTTTTCTCTGTGCGCTATTGTTCCATCCGTTTAGGTAGAAATCAGTCTTGGTGTCAGAAGATGGTGTGCAATGATGAAAAATAAAAAATTCCCCTCAAATACATTAAAACTTTAGTAACAAGCCTGTTTTGAAAATGTGAGGAGTAGGAAGTACAGATGTTTGTGTTCAAACGTAGGGAGCAAAAATAAAAAGTTGTCATTTGAGTACAGATACCTGAAAACTTTTAAGTACAACAATAAAATATCTGTACTTGGTTACTTGGTTACTACCATCTCTGTTTAGTGTTGTGTTTGGTTCAAGTGGATGTTTAAAGTAAAATGTTATGCCCTCTTTTGAAACAGAACTACGATGTTTACAGAGCAGCAACAAGCTGAGGCAGAGTGAATGATGTCAACTTTGGGAAATTGCATCACGATTGCTTGTTTTTTTTCTGCATCACTGGCAATAATGAGTCACATCCAGTCATCAGATATCAGAGGCCTCTCTGGTCCACAGAGCCAGCTTTATGTGTGTGCTCCAAACAGGCTGATGCTGTCTGACAAACAACACTGCTGTCACTTGTTATCAGTATATTGCTCACTGCCTATGTTGTTTTTGCTGCATTAATCTTTTTTTTAGACATTGTTTATTGTTTTTTTTTTTTTCAGCAGACCATCACAATCAGATGACATTTAACGTATGAATGAAAGAAGTGAAAGCATGCGGCTTTTAAACGACCAACAACAGTGAAATGCAGTGCTGTGATACAGAGGAAGAGTCATAATAGCAGGGCCAAGATAGAGATAAACTAGTCGTAACCATAACAGACTGACGCATCATCGCCGTCAGAGCAACTTCTGACGTATAAACACTAACTGGTGACAGAGCACCTTTACATGGATGACAGACACAGAGGTTAACAGGTGACAGTGATAACATTCTTCATGTTTACATGTTGACATCAGCAAATAAACACAAGTGTGTCGGTTGATTAAAATAATAAATAAGTTCTACTTACATTTTAGGTGCACTCCCGTTAATTCATCCACGGGAACAACTTGTGCTGCTCGTCTCACTGAAACCTTCTGAAAGAGAATATTTTTGGAAGCTGCTCTTTTCTTTCTCTGCTGCTTCTTTCATTCTGGCTTCTCAAACTTACTTTTGTGTTTGTATATTGTTTGTTTCTCACTTACTTGCTGTCTTGACATTTCACTCGCTGACTTTCTGTTTGTTTTCCCTCGCAGCAGTATTGCGCATGTCCATAACTGCAATAACCCAGAATTCCACACGGGCACACTTTGTGCATTTTTGAACACAAAATCACCCATTAATCCTAATTTAAACTTCATTTAGAAACTATGAGTCAATAAACTATAAGCTTGTATATGTAAAACTTAGCTTGTGTTATTGTAATGTTACTTATTTGATGAATGACATCAAGTATGTGACGTCATGAAGTAAGTGTCTTGACTGAATAAGCACTATAGATAACTTCCATGCCCATGTATAGAATAATGTGCTTATAAGTGGTAGTGACAGTGTGTTGTGATATATTATGCGTTGTATATTGTATATATTATTATATTAGGGCCCACATCTATATAGTAAATTATTGGAGGCTCATGTGCAGGGGCCCTGATTGGCTGTGGGCCCTGATGCATCTTCATTACCTGCATTTATGGTAGTTCCACCTCTGCACATATTATACTCACAGTTCAAATGCTCGCCATAGTGTGCCTAGCGCAGGACAAAAATGACATCATATCCTGTGTCAGCTCGGCCGCGAGGGCTCTAAAGGCTGTGGCATTGCTTGGTCTTACACCACCTGAATTTTTGGAACATACTGGTCCAGGTGTGAGCTGCGCCTCTCATTTGGAGGAAGACTGGATGAGCAAGATTGCATGTACAAACATCATGTGTTAAGACCATTGTGTAGTGATTGGACACTGTGTCTCAGCTACAGAGAGATTTACACTCTGCACTCTGTCTGCACTCTTACACACTGTTAAAACTACATGTGTTCAAACAAGATAGAGCACAAAACGCCCGTGATGTGCTGTCTGTTAAATCCCCTCCTCAAAAATCAGTATTACAATGAAATACTGTCCGATCTCTCCTCAGGGATCCTTCAGCCTTTTAAGAGTAAAATGAAAATGCTTTCAAGGTATCTACACAAAGACTCTTGAAGACTTTATCATCTCATCTAAATTATTATAAATGCAATTAAGATGACCATATGGGGGAAAAGTTAAAACAGCAGGGCTCAGGTACCAGACTTAATGGAGTAAAACAGACAGCTGCTCTTTTGTTTGTATTTCATTTGTATTTTTGATCACCAGGTGCAAACAGTACACCTGAACTTGATATGTTAGGAAGCAGTTTATCATTTATACATTCAGCTATATGATATGTCATTTATAGTTGTGTTTGTGTCCACCTGATGACTTGTCCATTATTCACTCTCTTTTATGTGTCTTTGGTCTTGACCAACTCATCCCAATAAAGCTTTTTAGCTGCAGCTGCATTTCCCTGTTGATAGGACACATCGGCCTCTCAATTCCGTAAACTCAATATAAAAAGATCTACAGTCGGGCTGTCAGACGCAGCACTGCAGCGAGCTGTCTCTGTGTGGAAATTACAGACATACGAGCCACAGCAGGTCAGCGAGGTGCGCACAGTGTCCTGTTGGCTACAAGACGCCTCCTTTTCGTCCTGTTTCTGTCAGTTATTATTCTTAATGTGCCACAATTTGCCGGTAGTTTCTTTGTGAGCTTGAGTATAAACATCTGAAGCACTGAAGTGCTGCGCAAACCTCTGTCAGTCAGAATCTGATTTTGCCCACGTGGCTCCTGATGATGCAGTGATGACAATCACCAAAACTGTCCGATAAACAAGTTCCCTGTCAGTCTGTAAAACTGCATGTTTCCTCCTCTTGGTTCGTTTGTAAAAAAGTCAGTTTGAACACGAACAGCACTGGTGTTAAGGCAGTTCAATATTAGGACCCAAAAGCAAGCACAACCAGGAGACAGGTTTAGACAGTTTATTGTGGTTTGTTGAGAGCAGGCTGAAGGCTTGGCTGAAGTGGACTGGATTCTGGCTGAGGAGGACAAGGTGTGGCGGAGCAGGGCAGGCAAAGGAGCTGTGAGTTGAACGATCCGAACAAACGGCAGAAGACGGAGACGAGGCTGATTGAAACTTGTGTTCTGGTGGAGCTGGCGTGGAGGATCTGAAGCACAGAGAAAAGGAATTAACTGACGTTCAGGAAAACACCAAAAAAAACCACATGATCTGGCAGTCTGGGGTCTGGATGTCTGAGCCAGGGTTTTATATTGTGGTGGATTAGGTGTAGGTGAGCAGGATCAGCAGCTGCAGAGGGTCACATGGACAGGCAGGAGGATGGAACCAGGAGTCCACGCCCAGCAACACAGAGACAGACTGAGACATACATGAAACACTGGGGAGAGGAAACAACAGGAAACACAAGCAAAGCCCAAACTCTAACAACCGGGACTCGAATGCAACAATGTTTGTTTTGTTTTTTTCTTTTGGTCCGGACCAAATGAACCAAACTACAGGTGGGAAAACACCCTAAGTATAATAGATGCAGTGAGTTTACATTGAGTAAGGCCATGTTTCACGCAAATAGATTATTTATGTACTCTTTCTAGTATCTCCATCCAAAGTTCGTCCACTGTCTCCATCCCTAGACACCCAGAGAGCTTTTACAGAGTTCAGTGACTGCGGGTATGTAAGGGAAATTGTACCTTTTAAAGATGAGGTGGGTTTGAAGAAATGGTCTAGGGGTGTACTACTGGGTTGGTTGGGAAACATACTACAGACAAAAACGTACACCTGTAAATATCTGAAAAACTGAATCTCTAAGCTGCTGAGATTATGCAGAGACATTGTTAATATACAAATCTTTAAAGTTTTTGATTTGCTAAATGAATCTTGTCTGTCACTGAAGAATTGTATTTATTTAGATGTGATAAACAGTGGAGCCCAGGGCTCAGAATAAGTTGTTTTCCTCCTTCGTGTAAAAATGTCTAAACACCACAGCTGAATGGGGGGAATCCCCTCCTGACTAAGGAGAGTGGTATGCACTGTCCTGCACCCTGCTGCTGAATGACCAGTCACAGGACAGGTCAACACGCTGTGCTGCTGCTTCACCCTAATCCCACTCAAACACACTCTGCTGACTCAGCAGGCTGATGCATGACTGTTGTGTCTGTTGTGTTGTATCTGCACAGTGCCCCAAAACACACACGTATGCACACACACCTTTTATGTAGGACATTAGGCTTATTCTTTAACCCTTCGCCTCTTACGTATATTACTGCATAAAAATAATCAAAACATAATAATAATAAGCTTCTCCCAGTTGCTGCTCTAACAGCCTCCACATCAGTGGTTACAGTTTGACTGCCGAATGTTGGAACTTGGCTGCAGGGATTTTTTTCCCCCATTACTGAGGTCATTAGTGAGGTCCAGCGCTGACGCTGGGTCATAAGGTCTGTCTCACATTTGGCGCTCCAGTTCATCACAAAGGAGTCATTGTCACTGTCATGTTGACACAGAGACGATTCAAACACAAGCTGCTGCCATAAAGTTGGAAGAACATTAAATTTATCAGCCTCTGCCTGCGCCCTTGATTCTTGTTCCTTCTGTAGGACCTGGTTCAGCTACAGAATTTCCTTGGTTTTGAGCTCAACATTAAGGGTCTGGGCTGTGTTGATCCTGCGTGTAGACTGAAGGCTTAATGGATTGAAATAATAATGGTATTTTCATCAATTATGCAAAAACTGGAATGATTCAGAATACCACTGAGTGCTGCTAAAGCCACCGGATACACAGTACATGTACTGCACTCAAAGTGTTTTCCTTCCTCTAATTTGGCACTGTGTCACAGTCATGTGCTCATACACAGTAATATGCATACTTTTATTATGTTATTACATAATGTATAAATGAATGTATAATATATCTAGAAATTCCCGTTAAAGGTCCAGTGTTTTAGAGGGATTTATTGGCAGGAATAAAATATTACATTCATGAGATTGTTTTTTCTTTAGTGTATAGTGTATGTAGCACAAGGGCCAAATATGGCCCTTTTCCATACAGCCATTAACAACACTTGTTTGTTGTGGCTAGTGAAAATTTATTTATCAGTTCACTATGGAATTGGTTATTTTCACAATAAACTTTAGGTCACTTTAGCGTTAAGAAAGATATTTTGAAGCTTGTTGTGATTATACAGTCGATGGTTCAGATGTCTGAGTAGCTCAGAGGTTTGTACTTCAGGTTTATTTATCACTAGGCCTGTCCCGACCGCCATGTTTTGGGCTGCGAAGCTTCGGTTTGTTCACCTGCTCCGCAGATTTTTACAGTGCACTTTTCACAGCGCAATTAAAGATAGACAGACAGAACTTCATTTGTCCTTTTTTAAAGACAACAACATTACAGAACTCTCTCAGTGCATAGCATATGTAACCAGACACCATAGAAATGACAAAAGGACATAAAATATATAAAATTATGAAAATTGTTTCATTTATCGTACTCTGTATGTGTACTGCGTTTTGTGGGCAATGTTTTCACAGGCACTGTAGGTTCTCTCACTCACTTTGGAGTGAGGCGATGTGTTTGCAATCAGCAAGCTCTCCACTAGATGCCACTAAATTTTAGACACTGGTCCGTTAAGATTATAAATAGATAAATATCCCCTTTTATTCTCGTTGATATCTTTCCTTTGTCTCCTGCTCTAGAATGAACTGTCAGATGAGGATTTCAGATTAGAGGTCACTCAGATTCATAAGGTAGGTGTGTGTCTGTGTCTGAGTAACTATCAGGACTCAAACTGTGTTGACTCTTTCCACCTGCATATTTAGTTGCATACATATTTGTGTCATATTTGTGTGTGTGTGTAGGATTTTACGATGGAGACGTTTGCAGGCCCTGTGTTTGCTAGCCTGCGAGGCTCTTTAGGGATGACGGAGCAGGAGTACCAGCAGTCGCTCTGCTCTGAAAACTGCTATCTCCAGTTCATCAGCAACTCCAAGAGCAAGGCTGACTTCTTCCTCACGTGAGTCACACACACACACCAACACACTCACAAGAAGTAAGCCTTTAATTTGGACTGAAATCCTAATAGCCTCAAGTCCTAAATATATCTGTAAGCATAACTTTAAAGTTAAGCCCAGGTGTAACCTTAGCTTGAACCTGATGGCTCACCCAACAATAACTAAAAGTCAAGTTACACATACACAGTGTCAGAGGTGTACTATTTGTCTATCCTTGGAACAGAAGCACACTATCCAGGAATTCCCAAGAAATGCCCTTTTTTAAGGTAAAGGTTCAGGATAAAGTAAAAATAGTGTTATCTTGTGAGGCAGCTGAATTTGCCACTTTTATTATGAAGCAGCACGATCAGGAAATTTTTCATTCAGGGTCTCATCAGCAGTAACTTAACACAACTCTGATACAGCTGAAAGTATGAAACAGTAAAATAATGCACCTGGATGTACAAACAGTGACACATGAGAGAA
Organism: Lutjanus campechanus; assembly: GCA_027495735.1. Taxonomy (NCBI): domain Eukaryota; kingdom Metazoa; phylum Chordata; class Actinopteri; order Lutjaniformes; family Lutjanidae; genus Lutjanus; species Lutjanus campechanus. The sequence goes on from JAJHUR010138547.1 coordinate 32,957, forward strand.
ACTACATTTCAAAACACAGAGATTCAGTTAGAAGTGACAAAAGTACAGAGAGCTGAACATAAAGAGACGTTTAAAAATGTCTTTCTCTCTGCTCTCCTGCACACACATGAGCTCAGTATCACGGGACTCACTTGTTCGTGGGGGACAGAAGGAGGCTTGTCATGGGTTGGCTGCGGTCAGTGAGATGTCACCACAGCCCTTTGGGCTTGGGCTGGGCTCGCCACACTCCAGAGGGACCATCCCCAGCGCAGCTCAGTGCAATAAAAGTGGTAATGGAAATGCAATTTAGCGGGGCATGCTTTGACTCAATGTGGTCAAAAAGACTTTTTTCAAAAAGTCACTGGCACCGCCATCCACATAAAGTGGAAACAAGTTGTCTGGATCATATAAGACAGCGATCTGAACAGTGACTTCAGCCAGCTGCTCACTGAATATTGAGTGAGTTAATTAAAGCGATACTCCATTTTGCCAGAATAAGCCATTCAGTATGTACTCACCACTATGCCGGGTGATGATGGATGAAGATCTTCAGTTCACAAAACAATCCTGGAGTTTTAGGAGAAACAGGGTAGCAGCCTCATCCAGTACAATGGCAGTGAACGGTGACCACGGATAAAACATTAAAAAAAAGCACACAAAACAAACACAAAATGTCTCCATCCTGCTTGTGTGGTGTAATCCAAGTGTCCGCGAGCCGCGACATTAAAAATTAACCGCAAAAGACGCCATTTACACCATGTTTTTAGCCGAAATGTCAACTGTAGCATGTAGCCGGTAGGATGTAAACATGGCGTCGATCTCGCGAGACTTTGTATATACAGTATCTTAATGGACACACGTGTGGAAGTCTCGCGAGATCGACGCCATGTTTACATCCTGATTGTTTTGTGAACGGAAGATCTTCACCCATCATCACATCGGCATAGTGGTGAGTACATACTGAATGGCTTATTCTGGCAAAGTGGAGTATCGCTTTAAGACCCTTGTTTGCATCGTTAAAGGGTGTGAATTTATGTGTTAATATGTGTTCTCTAGTGCCTTTTGTCTGCTTTATATTCTTTAGACATTTCAGTAGGGGCGCACAAAATATTTATAAATATACCCCCTCCCCATGGGTCTCCATATTACTAATATGTGCAGGATGTAAGAAACCAAGATTTAGGTTGTGAAGTGACAATTACAACAATTCTTTAACTTTATCTGCCATCTCTTGCTGTGCAGAAATAGTACCAGCTCAAGCACCATGCATCCTCACCACTGAAAGCTCCATATTGATGATATCAATATAAGTGTTAATCCACTGAGTTTTTGCGACTGTGTGTGGAGGTTTCCAGCATAATGCTAGCATCTTTATGGCAGCAATGATGCCCATGAGGAGAAAGCGTCTGCTGATACGTTTCAGTGAGGCAGTGTCATTCAAGCATAGCAAGGTGGGAGAGCATGGTTAAACCAGTTATAAACCCAGAACATCAGACAGAGTGGCACAAACCTCACCTCAAAAAATGCTCACATCCCTGCATTCCCAGTACATATGCATGTAGGAACCCATGAGTGCAGTTTGGGGATGATAACCGTTTCATGAGATAAGCCTTTCTTGGTGTGAGGTAAGTCCTACAGTATGAATAAAGTTGAAGTGAATCTGTTGGTGATCTGGGTTTTTGGAGGCAATGACAGTTGAAGACCATATCCTCTCCCAGTCAAGCAAAACCTCTCCAGTGTACTGCTTCAGGCCCTCAATCCATACTTGTGTAATTGGAAGAGCTTTATGTAAAGTATTGCAGAAGGGTGAATATAGTTGAAAGACCACCCCTCTTTTTCCCCCCTCTGTTGACCAAAAATTGAGTGCAGCAAGGGATGCGTGGTTAGTGGAGTAATCCATGGTACTCTTCATAGGCTTTCATGGATGACCACAGTTGGAGATATAGAAAAAAGGAAGAGCCTGGTAAATTGTAAGACAGTCTTAAATCATTAAAATTGCGGAGTCCATTTTCATTATGAATATCTGCAAATGTATGAACCCCTTTAGTGCTCCAGGATGGATATTGAGAATGGGTTAGAGTCAGAGTGATTGATTCACCAAGACACTCATTATCCTCTTGAGTGAGAGATGGGAGATTGAGACCTTCCAGAAAGGATGTACATTTATCTATAAAGTTCAGAGTAAAATGAAGAGAACTCTTCATTTATTTCTTTAGGAGAAGTAAGAAACATCTGCTCTAAGCTAATAGCCATGATATTTGCATACTTTTTGCATTTCTGTAAACTCAAAGTGAGGATACAACTTGGTCTGGATCCATGGAAATAGTAATTCCTTCTAATCCTATGAATTTGGAATTCTGCTCTACTTTTTAATAGCTTGTTAAGGTTCACTCTGACTGAATCAGTTTCCCTCTTCTGATCTTCAGTAAAACCATCTCTTTGTTGTTCAAGTTCTAGCTTTTGCAAAACGTGTTCAAGTGTGTATTTCTTATAAAACCTTTAATTGCACCCCACAGAACCCAAGGATCCTCTACTGACTTGGATTTCTCTGAAATAAAAACTTTAAAAGTGTTTCTGAAGTGTCTACAATAATCATTGTTAGTGTCTGATAGTGATGCCTGCTAATGTAAGCAGTGAGGTGATAGCACTATGGTCATATAAAGAGTTAGGGTGAATTACAGCAGAGTGAATTTGAGAAAATTAAGTCACAGAAGCCAATAAGTAATCAATCCTTGAGTAGCTTTTATGTCTATCTGAATAGAAATATAATATAATATTAATAATATTGTCTTGCAGAGAGATTTATATCTCTGAATAGACCTGTAAGACTGCAATCATTTACCAACCCTTGGAGTGCTACTGTAGATGGATGAGTATTCTGTGGGGGTATACTAGATCTGTCCAAAGACGGATCAAGGATGGCATTCATGTCAGCACCGATAATTACTGAATAACCCTGCAGGTTACATAGAGTCCTACGGACGGTTTCAAAGAAATCGGAACTAAACTGGTTTGGGGCATATATACAAAGAAGTGCATCTTTCAGACCATTAATATTTGTTTTCATATATGCAATCCTGTCATCTTCACTTCCATAGCTTTCAATTATTGTTAAGGATAGATTATGTCTCAACAGCACCAAGGCACCCCGGCTTTTGTAATTGAATGCGGCAGCAGCTGAGGTATAGTAGTGTCGATCAGCAAGTTTAAGGTGCGACTCTTGAATGAAGACCACATCTATTTTGTGTCTCTTCAGCCAGTCTAGACACTGTGAACATTTAATGGGACCATTTAGGCCATTTATATTCCAGCCAGCAGCATGTAACATAGACATATGTTGTAAAAGTCAGAACTGCAGAGACCCAAATGTTCCCCAACCCTATTTCGCCACACAGCTACAAACATAAAGAAATAAACCAACGAAATGAAAACACGGTAAAAATTAGCCAACAGGGTGGCAACAGCCACTAAACAAACGCCCACTAACTGGGCACCTGAACTGAGAAAGCTGGCTATCACACTACTACACTAGCTATCACCCCATTGAAATATTCAGTGTAACGAGCCACTCGACAAGTAAGTATATAAGTATAGCCAAATAGCCATCATCCATCCAGTTTAGAATAAGTTGTAAATATTCAGCAGATAGAAATGTGACGTTTTCATAAAGTAAACAGCATACCTAACTGAGACGGGGAGCCCATATAACAAAATTAGGTCACAAAAAGAAAAAGATGTCACATGAATCAATGAAGCCTTATTTAGTAACCTGTCAGGTCTCCAGGTAACTTAACCACCACCTTCAGTCCACTGGGTCCGTGTGTTGAGAAAATCCTCAGCGTCCGGTTGAGTCTCAAAGAGGTGCACTTCTGACCTGCGGGACAGCTTCAGTCTGGCCGGGTAGATCAGGAAAGGAGTGAACCCGAGTTTCCTCACAGACTCCATCGCTTGAGAAAATGAGCAGCGCCATTTCATGGTGTGGTTACTGTAGTCAGCTGCAAAGCGGATTTCTCTGCCGTCGATTTCGATCTGAGAGCCCCTGGCTGCCTTCAGGACACGGTCGTGGTCAGTGAACCGTAGCATCTTGCAGATCAACGTGTGGGATCCTCCAGTGTTGCTCTCCGGT
>JAJHUR010138548.1:1074-23519 GCA_027495735.1 Lutjanus campechanus
AGTATAAAGATATATATACGTGAAGTAAGCCCTGGAGCTGCAAACAGACAAGGTGGGCAAGCAGATAATTTATTTAGAATTATTATAATTTTTATAATGATAGGGTAATTATTTGGAAGAAATGGGCATCTGGTACTAATAAACACAATTCTCTATATTAATATATATATATATAGTAATTATACACTAATAAAAAAATAGAAGTAGATGTCATATTTAAACATGTCAGATTACCAGTATAAATTTAATTATGGGAATGGTTTACAACGTTTCGAGGACGAAGTGGTTCGTAATTGTAAGTGAGGTTTGAGATAAATACAATTTAAAAATTCATGTCGTGATGCAATAATTATGAACCCGCACCCATTTACACAATAAACATGTCTCAGACGCTCATTGTTACACTCCTGCACACACCCACACAGTCTTACCCACACCTACATCAGTGCTTACAGTAAATACAGTCCAGTAGCAACATTTGTGGATGGTATCTATAAACCATAAAGGACTAAGAAACAAGAAACAGATGGGTGGTAGCCTGGAGGGTAGAGAAAAAGTAGTTTATTAGTGTCATGTTTCCAAACGACTGGGTGAAAGAAAGATTTAATCTCTCCCCTCCTTTGTATAAATAAATCAAATGAACAGATGAGCAGACTTAAAATGATGACGGTGCTTTAAGTAGTGTGTGTTTTAAATGGATGAAGAGATTGGATGAATAAGAGAGGATGGTAAGTCAGAGGAGAAGAAGAATTGTATGCAGAAAGAAAGAAATGGGATGTGTTCAGGATCTGCCGGTGCACGGAGAGTGAACGCATCATCGAATGCTGCTTCGACTGGCATTAATCCTCTCGCAGTGTGAAACGGAGCTGCCTGAGACTGTGTGTGTGTGTGGATGTGTGTGTGTGACGCTGGAGTAGATTAGATGTCTTTCCTCCTCAAGCTTATTCAGACTGCCTGAAAAGCTTTTGGGGTTTTGGTAAATTGCTGTCAGCAGGAAGAAGATAATGGTGGAGGGAGGACGAAAGTGGTGATGACAGCTCTGCCTTTCTTTAAATTGGCCCGAGGCTCATATACGCTGATTTTTCTGTACAAATATTTACATTTCAGTCATTTAGCTAACTCTGTTATCCACAGCGAGTTACTGAATGAGCTTGTCAACATTTAGTGCCCTGCTTCTGTTCATGAATTTGATAAATTAGCTGCAGTTTCAGTTGAACCTGCAGTATCTGTGTATATTAAAGTGATATTCCAGGGGCTTAGTGTTCCATTTCCATAATCATTTTAAAAAGAAAGACGAAAAGCTGAGACTGATATGTCTTAACCTTTAGTCCCTGTGGGGATTAAATCACAAGTTTTATCTTGATACAATATTATATCGATTCTTCTAAGAATAATAGGATATTTGCTGATATTACAAAGTCTGCCATGATACAGTTTCAGTTCCATTAAATTCAGGGGCCTGCAATGATGAGATGATATCATGTGCCCATTAAACCCAGTCGATTACAGAGGGAGCTGCCACCCCTTTCTTTTCTGCTTTTGACCATAAAAGAAAAAAAGGCAACACATAAATAATAATTGTGAACAGTTAAGTGCAATAAAGTTTCTTTTCGATTTTCTCCAGTAATGCAAAACATGGCTTAACAACAAGAGCGTTTAACAAAAGCATAAAATAATCACCGTCAAGTTTGACAAAACAATTGTTTGTTGCTAGCCACCATTATTAGCTTAAGCCAGTGGCATTTACATTGTGTAAATTAGCATAGCCTCTATGCCTCTATACCTTAGCAAATTATATGCATTATTTGCACTTTTTCCTACTCATCAGTCATCGCTGCTTTAATTCACTGTAAACCACTATTGAAAATCAGCCTGCATGCACGTTTGTTTTTGGGTTTTTTTTGATGAAATAGTGTAGCTAATATTGCCACAACAGATCAACAATTTAGTGGACTGGATCCCTGCCCACTTGATCAATGTTTTCACCTTGGATCAATGATATTGGATCTAAATGAGTATCTTTTATTTGGGACTGCTGACTGGACAAAACAAGCTATGTGAAGATGTCAGATTGAACTTTAGGATCATTTTTCACCATTTTGTAACATTGTTTAGTCCAAATGATAAATTGATTAAGTAAATAATGGCAGATTAATTGATACAGAACTAACAGTTAGCTGCAGTGGTCACTACATCCTTTCAGTGTGTGTGCATCAGTGTGTTGTGTTGTGGTGAAGATGACACATTTTTGTCCATTCTTGTTGTGCTGTCAACATCTTACTCAGTCTGCCGTGTGTGTGAGTGTAGTTAAAGCCAGGCTGCTGTGGTTCTGAACACCTGGTACCACTCAGGGTCCGGACACTTCACTGTGGTCGCTGTTATTACTGCAGTGGGCGGTTTCCTCTCCAAACCCCACCGGCTCTGCTTCAGAGTAAATATAGAGCTGCCTGCCTTTCATAAGAAACCCAATCAGGTGGTTTCCTGACCTCTCACTCACACACACTTATACATTTTTACACACACACACACTTACACAGAGACAGACAGACAGACTGCATGTCATGAGAGACATTCCAGTCATATCCTCCTGACCCCGTTAAAAGCAACACACAGAGAAGCCAGCAGATTTGCTGTGTGCATCATAGCAGAATGAGGACATTGTTTATGTGTGAATAATCTTGTTTGTTGGGCATATGTTAACCGCCAGCTAGTATTTGTTTGTTGTGGTTTGACCCATTTATAAGAACTCAAATATAACTAATGGCTTCAGAGGACTTTAAAACAAAGCAGGAGAAAAGCTGTCATACCTGAAACATTTCATAGAACAAGCAATCAGTTATTGGTAGGAATGTAAGAATACCAAAATCAAGGGTAGAATAAGACCACATTGACAAGAAAAGAAAATGATGACTTAAAAAATTATAAATCAAGTATACAGCATTGTTTGTATTTTTGAAGCGTGAAATGTCAAACATTACTCATTTCCGACCTTCATTCAGGAGGATGTGATGTTTTTCTTTGTTTTGATGTGACAGTAAATTGAATATCTTTGGGTTTTGTAACATCAGACAAAATAAGCGTATTAAAGTTGTCAGCTGTTAACCAAGCATGAGCAATAAAACAAATAGTCTAGTTTGAGTTCTGTATGTATAACTGCTAATCAAAAACAGTAAAGATTTCTTACTTTTCTTACTTCTTCTTTGCTCTGTGTGTCTCCAGTCCAGCCGAGTCACAGTGCTGCAGCCGCTGCTGCCCAGCAGGGAGGTTATGAGATCCCGGCCCGTCTGAGGACCCTCCACAACCTGGTGATCCAGTACGCCTCCCAGGGCCGGTACGAGGTGGCTGTGCCCCTCTGCAAACAGGCCCTGGAAGACCTGGAGAAGACCTCTGGACATGACCACCCAGATGTGGCTACCATGCTCAACATCCTAGCCCTTGTCTACAGGTTGGTCTAGCAGATCTTCTATCTGTAGTGGTGGTTCCCAAAATACGGTCCTGGCCAGGGCAGGAATTTCACAGTGGCCACGACAGCCATGGCTTCCATGACCCCCCCCCCTTTTGGCCTTATGCCCCTCAAAAAATTATATGCCATGTGGCCTGCGGACTTGTTATTACTGAGTGTAAAAGTTAGCATTAGCTATATCAGCCACTGCCAATTATAAGCTAACAAACAACATATACAAATAAAAGGTGCTAACTGCACTTAATAAGTCTGCTACTTATTGATTTTAGTGGACAGCAGACTCCTCATCTGAGTCTGGGTCTGACTGAGGCTTAAAAATGTCCCATCTATCGCTAATGTGGTGGAAAATATACATCTTATGTATTCCATATGTGTCATGTATGTCGTAAGTAGCAAGTAGCCATCTTGATGTGCCCTGTTCTTACACTGGTCAAACTAGCACAAGCAGCAATGGTGGGCAGAGTGCCGAGGCAGAGTATTTTCTACATACTTAAAACATGTGTGGAGGGGAACTTGTTGTTTACAACTGCTGTCAGTGTTAGGACTAAGATTCAATTTGCCGGAGACGCTTCTGTTTCTTACATCACACTGGCAGAACCAGGGGAACAAAAGTCTTCACTAGCTTGTAAATCTTTAAAGTCCCAGTCACTCTAAACTATTTTACAAGCCCTCCCAGGTTTCAGAATGGAGTAGAAGCTTCTTAGTGAATGCTGGGGGGGAGTATTTGCTAGTATCCATGATTGGTGGTCATCAATGAAAGGAATGTTTCAAACCCCCTTGAATATCTTCAGGTCCTACAAAAAATTGGCCTTTTTCCAGAGAGAAAAATGTGATCATGTTTATGGTGATTTGTCTTTTCGTCACCCACACAACATGGAGGCATTTCTTTTAAATGTTTGGTAACAACCCCCGAGGCATTGTGTGACAGGCCTCTATAGGACCTCCAAACGATGGTTGGATGCCTTTCTACGTCAGAAGTGAAGCATAGCAAACATAGCAGACACAACCAAAGATTTACAGTACAGTGATAGAACTGGGGAAGCGTTAATTTCCCCACTCAAGAAGAAAAGAACAAAAGAAGGGCACACACAAGAGCTGGACGAGTATTTTACAGGCGTTGATCTCATGTTTTTTACTTCCACAAATCTTATCTGTTGAATAGTCAATGCAGTTTTTTGGTTTTGTTACCCTAAAGGAATGAGAGGCTGCGTTGACTTGACCGTTGCATCGACTGTGGGAACTGCTGCAAAGCTATTTGGACCACGTCACCTGAAAATAATGAGCTGTTAGTGGAAATTGTTAGCATAGTTTATGTTTCTTTTCTTTGTGTGCTTGTCTGTTATCGTGTCCATCTTTGTGTCGTGTATTTTTGTCTGACTATGTTTGTTTCTGTCTGTCAGGGATCAGAACAAATACAAGGAGGCAGCCAACCTGCTGAATGATGCTCTGGCCATCAGGGAGAAGACGCTGGGCAGAGACCATCCAGCTGTGAGTATATCTGTCTGTGTGTTACATCAAAGTTATTCCCTTGTACTCTGTTTTTCTGGCATTAAACTGTTGGAAAATATTTTGGTATATTTTTTGTAATGTATTTTGATCGTTATTTGGATTTGATTTTTGAGTTGTTTGTATCTCAGTTCAACATAATCATCGATTGTTGTTGCAGTTAGGTGCCAAAAACATTTATTAGAAGTCATCCAGTAGTGTTGTTTTAAATATATGAATAAAAGGAATAAAATCTAAAGTTAACTTTCATTTAAATATAATTGAAATATAAATAAACTCTCAGGTCTGTACTCTAAATATGAAGCTATAACAGTTAACTTATCTTAGTATAAATAAATACTGCTGCATGGTTCTGTCCAAGACTGACAAAATCCACCCACCAGCACCCCTAAAGATCACAAATTAACATTTTCTTCTTGATTTTGGAGCCAGGCTAGATGTTTTAATGTTAAATTAAGCTAATGGGCTGCTGGCTGTAGCTTCATATTTACTGTACTGACATAAGATTGGTATTGATCTTGGAAAGAAAGTCAATAAATCTCCCAAGATGTCGAACTATCTCTTTAATACATAGATCCCTCACAATGGATCCAGGCTGTAGTGTAATAAACACTTTAACCTGAGTTTTTTTTAGCTTTTTAGACTGAGCCGTCCTCCATCATTTTATTTTCTGTTTAGTCACACTGTTATTACCCTTTGCTCTTTGCTCTACACCTATTTTTGGCCACAGCAATGTCCCAGTTGCCCCTCAGGGATCAATAAAATTGATTTAGAAATACTTTTCCCTGCTCCCTGCAGGTAACACATATAACAACACAGACAGCCGCAATAAAAGTGCAGCCAGAGGAGTGTTCGAATTATGGTTTTGAGGCATTAATCATTATTAAAGAGTCCAATGAACCAATGAGTTTCAGATCTGTTAAGTGGTGCTACATGCAAGTTAGACACCTTAAACCTTTTGTAAATGAAAGGAGCTTTTCTGACTTACAGTCAGAAAATAGGTTCTTATAAGACAACTTGATTGGCCTTGGACATTGAATTTGAAGCAGGGATGTATGATTCAACATTCAAAGAGTGAATTTAAAAAAGAATGACTGCATTTTATTCTGTTATTGACCTTAGATGTTTTCAAAATTTGAAGGACAGTTTTGCACTGAAGAATCACGACTTGTTCAGATATATTCAATGAAGAGAATATTACCACAAATAAGTAAAAAGGGTTGCACAAGAATAAAAGAAGTCAGCGGTAGAAATGATGTTCAATGCTTATTTCTACACTTAATTATAGTTTAATAAAATGTCATGTTAAAGCTACTCAAGTGGGAAAAGTAATTGGACATCACGATTTCAGAGGAAGAATGGCATCATCCTTGTAACACTACAGATATCCATAAGTTCATATAAATGGGGAGAATTTAATCTGAAAATCTTATTCAAATTACTTCTAAGCAACACACCTGCTGGGGGCAATGTGGCCATACAGATGCAAATCACGCACACACTTCCTCCAGAGTTGTCCAAAAATAGAGCCATTTTGGGATCAAGTGAATTTAGTATTGAATTATGTATTAGGATATATAACCTCCAAACTTATGTTCCATTTTATACCTGGGTAATTTAACTAAAGTGATGCTCAAGGGAGATGATTACTTGGTCAGAATTCTGCTCACAGCTGGCAGGAAGGCCATTACAAGAACCTGTCTTTGAAACTGACCCACCCAGACTAAAATTCAATAGGGTTGGAAAATAGGGGAAATAGGCTTGGACTAGATATTTGTCTCAGGATTCATACAGGTGCCGTAAATCCTTGAAACCCTTGAATTTTGATGTAGTGTTTCCAAGCTTTGAAAAGTTCTTAGATTTTGGATAAAGTGCTTCAAACTGCTTGAAATTATAATTGCATTACTTTCATGATTAACCGCTATCTGACTGAGTGGTGCATGTTTCACATTAAGAAATAAAACTAGTCGGCTGTTAGCTTAGCCAGGTTGTACATAGGATGCCAAGTCTACTTACAGACAGGTGACACATTTTGAAACATAGAATTGAATACAAGTCTATCACAAAACATAATTCTGGTTGTTTATGCCACTATAACATCTGATTTAATGCGACAAAGAAATGAAATAATCATTTATATACATATATATGTATATAAATATTTAATTTACCACTGGAAAAGTTTCAAAATGAACCTGGAAAATTCTTTAAAAATGCTTGAATTTGTCTTTGGAAAAGGTGTTAGAATCTTGTTTACATGTATCACCCAGATGCCATTGTACGATAACTTCTGAGATTTCACCATTTTAGAACAAAACAACTTCTGAACAGCAGATATAAGGTTCTAATTCTTTTCCAGTGGAAGACGGCAGTGCACGACACCCTGAAGCCTCTTGGGAAATGTATTTGTCTAAGATCGTGACTGCGGTCCAGGGCGATCACAGTAGATTTAATAAATGATTGACTGAGGGCTGTTCTCAGACCCATTAACCTCTGTCTGTCAGTGTGACTGTAAACATGCAGCAGGTCGACTAACTGTGTTAACCCCAGCAGGCCTGTGTCTCCACTGTCTGGACCTCCATCACTCTCCACTTTGTGAAACTGAGGTTAGCCCCTCCCCACTCCTCCCCTCCCACCTCCAGCCTCTCATCCTGCCACCGGGTCCTGAGCCTTCTTTTCCACAAGGAACTGATTTTTTTTCAGTGATTTTTGTCACCAGAAAATCATAGTTTTGGCAACAATTTAGCCAAACACTGATTCACTTCTTCATCCTCCTATTTCTGATCATCTCAGTCTCTTCTGCTCTCTTTGCACTTTGCCTTGTTCTGGAATGTTCTGTCTTGAGAACCGGTTCTCTTCTTGAGTTGGTTTCAAATTTGGGAGCCAGGTATTCATTGAGAAACGTTATCTTGAATTCAGGTTTGAACTTGCTGGACTTAAGTCTACATCGCTGATGCACCAACATGTGTAGATTGTCTTCACATAATAGCTCATTGGGTGGTTTGGAGTTGTGCCATTTGGGCCTTGGCATGGTGACTCCATGGATGTATTAAGGAAGAATTTGATACACCGTCAGAGGCGGGCCTTCGTTCTTTTCTATGTAATCTGCTCAGTGGTGCATGAAGCTGATTTCTAAGTATAAAATTATCCAAATGCTTTCTCATTGTCTGTCCCATAGAGCAAGCGCAGTAGAGATTTTTCACTAGCCAAGCTGGCTAACTACAGCTTTAGCCCTCCACTTCACTTGAATAAGGATAAAATGATGTAATCATGCAGCTCTTGTAGGTTTTTCAAATGTTATTTGATAGTGAAAGTCACTTTGCAGGGTTTGTAACGCTGAAAATTGTTTATATACCATTTTACAGCTTTGTCTTTCACAATGTAAGCTTACGTGAGAAAGTCTTTCTGGACTACTGCACATAATGTTTTCATTACACAGTTTAGCCACTATATCAAATTTGTTCCAAAGACTGGCACCCTTGTTGGGGGCTTGGTTGACTCCAGACAATGGAAACAGGCAGCTTGGAATGTACATTGTCCCCTCTCTGTTGGAGAAGGAGCTGAAGTTTATGTGAAAAGTGGAGCTGTTGGACTGAACTCATGCAATTGAAGTAAAATCCTGCAATGGCTGTAGTCTTTCCCAGGTGAGAGGTAGCAGGCACGAATGGAAATAATTAAGAGCCCCCTTCTACTTGCCACTGTGTTGGAGAGCTCCCCAGAGACCAACGGGGTCAGAGGCAAGACGCCTCTGATTGTGGTCTCTCTGCCTACGCATCGAAGAGCACTTTGAAGTATCCGGCTCTCAAGTCTAGAAGTGGGGTCTGCCTGGGGACTCCACTGGGGGATGATGCAGAACGGCCTGTCTGATCTGGACTAGAGCGGTGTCGTGCTTTTGGACTTCTAAACTAGTTTTGGAAATAACAGGGACCTCTTTCAACCACCTAGTAAATCAGTGTCTCTCAACTATTTTTGAGCACTGAACACTGGACTTTTTTAGTCAGATGTACTTTAAGTTGCTCTCTACTCATTCATTGGCCACACTGTGTGACATGGACCTAATGAACCTGGGTACAACGTCAAGTTTGATGTATGTAGAAAGTACGATGACCACACCTACTGAATCTTTGATCATCATCAAGCCACAACCAAAACTATCACCAGCTATCTTTCACGTTGGTCATTTTTTTTGTCTTGGACAGCTCAAAGCGCACAGTGTATAACCAGTTTTAGGTGCATAAAGCTGAGCCTAGACAAGTCAGGTTTGTGGCTGATTTACCTCAGATTCAGGCCTCTTGACAATCAGCAGAGAAATTTGGTTCAGGACCTTTGTCGTTACTGATGTTTGGCCCAGATAATCTGGTAATGTGAGAGGTTAACAGATCCGGTCCTGAACCTTCCAACTTACTCACAGACTCATCAGGGCCACAGCCCTTGTGTTGTGTTGTTTGATATGTAGGACTTAAAATCGGGATGATTGTGTCAGCACTTTCAGAGTAGGACCATAATACCCAGTGAGAAAGACGAGACAAGTCAAGAACAAGGAGACAGAAGCAGCAGAGAAGCTCACAGTGTTTCCAAACCACAGTAACCAATCTAGCCCTTGAAGCTATCACTAGCTAGCATACTACTGTTGTCAGATATTAAAACTGACACTTCAAATCTCACTTCTGGTTCTTGATAAAGAGTAGACAAGTTGTTTTGACTGTGTTCCCCCAAACTCAATTTGCCTTCTGTTCTTGTTTTGTTTTTTCCTCACTGCAAAGCTTTACTACAACAAATTGTTGCTCCACGTCAGACTCTTGACGTTTTGTTCACATCTGTTTCCCCGTGAGATCATGTGAAATCACATGAGATCACATTCTTCGTGAAATTGTGCTCAATAATCTTAATAATACCCTGTAGTGTATTATGAGCCATTATTTCAAATCTTGCTGTGCGTGCATGTTTGAGATTAGAGACGAGAACATCTGTGAAGTTTCTCCTTATGTGCGTGATGCAACAAAATTGGAATTCAAAATCGAATTGAGCTTAAAAACTCCTGACTGAACTGTGACCAAAAGTGTTTGTTTCAGATATATTGATTGTACATTGGGCTGCTGTCATTCACGGCAGTATGTGACTGGATGAACAGGTACAGTGCCACTCAGGTTGCTGCTGCTGATCTGATGCTTACACTACATAGTAGGCAGAGACCAGGTTTAGGCTCAAAACCGGGCCTGTTTAATGAATGCACACACTAATTCCCTTTTGCAATCGGATTATGACCATTTTTAATACGGAACAAAGTTTTATTGGTTTGTGGTTGATTTTAATGAGGAAAAATCTCTATATATACACATTTATTAGAAAAAAAAAAGTTTCCTTGGAGCCCTGTAGTACTGTCACTGGTTGAGAAACAGAGAAGTGTTTCAGATGTATTGGTACCAGAACACCTGAGGCTAAAGTTCGATCGTTGTCTTTGTAGCCGTATCATCTGATCTGTAGGCATATGCCTTTGGACACATGAAACACAAGATCGTTATCGTTCTCTGATACTCAAAGGCTGTGACCAATAATCTTCATCTTTTAGTTTTAGTTTTTCTATAGATTGTGAAGGAAAAGTGAGGATCTACATAAATCATGTTGAATAAAAACATCAAATTAAGGAATAAAGTGTTGTAAGGGCAGTAGCTTTCTCTCTTTGCCCTGTCCTCCATTTCCTTGATTTTATTTTCTCACACCCCTTTTCACTCTATCACTGCTCCACTCTGTTTATCATCTTTCTGAATGAGCTCCCCCTCCTCCAGTCACCTCACCCCTCTGCCCTCTCTCCCTCCTTTTTCCTCCCACTCTGTCCACATGGCCGCCAGAGCCTGTCTGAATCAGAGATCAGAGGTGACCTCAAGGCGTCTCTGTCGTCTCCCTCCTCCTGAGTGCACGTGTTGGAGATTCATCATTCATGATCAGGATCAAATTACAGCCCACCATAATCACTTCCTGTTTCCGCACGTCTTCTTCCTCCTCATTAATTACTCTCTCGCCAGATCAATGCTGCTGTGGTGCTGGAGTCTTGCGGTTGCGCGCACATTATGCACATAGGTGAAGATGATTGAGGCTCATCTGCAAGTTTGACACATACTTTGAAATGATTAATGTGTTTGTGTCCCCGTCAGGTCGCTGCCACCCTCAATAACCTGGCTGTCCTGTACGGGAAGAGAGGAAAGTACAAGGAAGCAGAGCCCCTGTGCAAGAGAGCGCTGGAGATCAGAGAAAAGGTAGGTCAAAGGTCATCAAACACCATGACGAAACAGATTCATGAGTAGTTAAACAAATGATAGGAAACACTGAGCAGCTGTTGCTTCATTAAAAATCTGTTTCTCCTTGTTCTCTAACAGATGGCCATTTTTTTTCTTCACTAGACTTAAAACTTTCACAACGAAAAGTTTATTTTGACTTTCAGACAAACTCTATGTCCTACTTCTATACAAAGCAGTGAGGATTTCACTCCAGAACGTTCCCATGAGTCACTGGTTTTAACGCTTTTAATGCTCTGTTAAGTTTTCCAGTTTAGCACAGCTGAGATAACAATAGCAGTGACAGATTTATCACTTGAAATACTTAAGTTTGAAACAAAAGGTTGACCATTTCACACATGTTTTTCAATACATCATAGAAGGTACATTTAAAGTGTCATTGTTGGGTTAAGTGTGGTATAAATTAAAGAAAGAAAAAACCTGAACAACATGGATGCTACAAAGGGTAGGGTAGGGTTGTTGTTAGCTGATTGATTGATTTTGTTTATGGATATAGAAGACAAGCAATGCAATGGATGACATGTAAAGTGTAAAACATTTATTTCCAACATGATCCCTGATGGGACAGACAATCATGTATAACATAGACAGGATCCCTAGAACAATGAGCTACAAATGACCCAAGAACATCCTACGAATAAGAACCTACAGAAAGGAACTTCTAATACCTTTTCTTCACAATTCATATATGTTAAACCAAACCATTCCCCAAACCATTAAGAGTACTTAAATAGAGGCAATAAAAACACTAAAGGTATTTCACAATGTTCGAGAAAAAGACATGATGAGCCCAGACCTGACCTTTAAAAACACCTCTAGATTGTGACTGCTTGATATTTAGTAGATGGCTATTCCTTAATGAGATCCCTGTATAAAAGATAAGCTCCGGGCTGCACTCTTTACTGCACTTTACATGAGCTGAAACTTTCCCTGGTGTAGTGACCGTGCTGTGTATGTACCAGGGCGATATGTGAGCCCAGGTGGTCCGGGGTGGCAGGTTCATTTGTTGTAGCATCTGGATGATGGTTGGTTCAGACTAGTGAAGATTCATGTTGCTATCCAAGCCTGCCAAAACAGTTTGAAGCTTTATATTACAAGTGGTTTTGTCCCAGACTTGTTGGTGCACCAGTGAATTCCCTAAGACCACAAAAATACTGCTTCACCTCATTTGTTACATGCACACCAACATGTGGAAAAATCCCAAACTTGACAAGCTAAGCTATGATTGGACAAGCGCTGTTTGGGGTGAGGGGTTTTATGAATGATCAGTGGTCTAAAAATCAATCTGCTGAATGTCCGTGAATGTTCTCATTCGTCCAGGTCATTGTAAGCCAAAGAAGGATTAAATCGAAAGCAACTGGACTTGTTCAAAAGTCTTTTCTGAAGACGTTTCGCCTCTTATCCAAGAAGCTTCACCAGTTCATGCCTGTCAGACTAGTCAGAGCTAGTCTGAATGTGATCAGTTGCTCTAATTCAAAGATCATTAGGGTAGATTTTAAATAATCGCGTTGGAATAATGAAGAAATAAGTTTGTACAAACAAAAGGAATCTTGTGTCTGACTGAACACAAAAAGTATAATTACTGTGTTTCTTACCTCATGTTCTTAATCAAAGGAGAATAAGTAATGTGGCATTTCAATACTCATTCTTGCTCATTTTCTCTTTGCTTTGTATCTTTCAAAGATGTGTATCATGGGACAGCTTGTATACCCGTGGAGCCTGTCATTATTTTGTCCTTCCTCCAGTTTGATGCTTACAAAGGTGCTGCTCAGCAATCCTGAAAGTGTGTCTCTCCTCAGCTCTCCTTGCCTTTGAACAAACCCTCCTTCGTTCTTCTCTCCTCTGAGAATGAGGCGTCAGCTTTGGTTAAGCTGAGCGATTCCTTTTTTTTTTTTTTCTTGGTGCTACTTAAACTCGGATGATAATGCTCTCGCTTAAGCTGCAAGATTTGCCACTGAGTTTTTCCTGCACAGGCAGGGCGGTGCAAGGTGGCTGCGGCAGAGATGTTTTTCATACAGTTTTTGCCTTTTTATAGAAGCTGAGGAAAGCTCAGCTTACAGGTGTGTTTGGTGAGCATCTGGGACAAACTGGGGGTGATTTTATGATAGCTATAAAACTGGTATAGAAATGTTTGTTGCTCAGGTAATTTATTTTAGAGTGAATAAGAGTGACAGCTTATGGAATTATTACTGAGCCTTTTTATAAAATGAAATTATTGACACGTTTAGATTTATGTCTTCAGTAGGAACCAACAGTTTTGGCTGTGTGCCACGGATAGACTCTGCAAGTTGGAAAGTATTGAGAGATATAAATACAGACAGCTGTACATATGCATTTGTTATGAGTGCATTACTTATGATAAAAAACTAGCAAGTCGACAACGTTGCTGACACAACCAAACATCAAGCAAGTGCAACTACTGAAGACACAGCAAGCCAGCTAATATTACTGACTGGTCCAACAGCAAGAAGACCAGCTCAGCATCTGTCTTGCAGTCTTTTGTTTTAAAAAGGTCTCGCCAACGACTAAATGGGGGGTTCCCTTCTCGATAAGACCACTTCACCAAAATCAGTGACATAGCTGGTGGTGTCTGACTTAGTGACTTAAAATGTTGCACACTTTTTGTGATCCAGTCACCAGAGTTACCGTGTGAGAACAGACACACAGAGCAGGAACAACAGAGGCACCATTCATCCTATTACAAGGCTGCGTAGCATCAAAATAATTTTGTAGCTGCTACTTTAAGGCAGAATAGTTACGTAAGGTGGCTTTAAATGAAACAAAACAATGAAAACCCACACTTCCACTGGGATGTGTCAAAGACGTCAGGCACAGGCTGCTGCTATTGTCTTTTTGAACAGTGCATTAAAATCTCCGTCAAGTTTGAAGTACTAAATAAATATTTAATCAAGCCGGTGCTTAATGGAGCGAAGAACCTGGCAGTCCTAAAACTGTTACTCTTTATTGTGAAGAGGATCCCCAGTAGTTGCTACCAGGGTAGCAAACATGACAGACATACAACATAGAGTACACCCCCTGCTACACCCTAATCCACTCCTGTGGGTTGTGGAGGTTGTGGAGCAATAACAAAATAGAAATGATGCACAGCAAATTTACAAAAAAAATATATATATAAGCAACAATGATAAGAATTTAAATGTTATTATTGTAATTAAGACATTTTTTGGGTTGGGAGTATTTGTTCAATTAGTCATTTTAATCTTACTTCAGGATGTATTAAACTCTGTAATCTACTTCACTACTGTTAAAATTATAATTCACTGGTGATTTAAATTAATATCCAAACCTTTCATCTGCATGTTTGTAGAGTATAAAGTTATCCAGTCAGAAACAGCCCATTGAAAACCAGCAGCAGTCACAGGTTTGTAGAAACTGATAGTGTTACTTGTAGTTTAGTAATATTTCAGTGATGTAACCATACTTCTTCTTGAGTCAAGATTTTCAGTACTCTTTCCACCGGTTTAATTTTCTGCTCACTTGTCCTTGAGCAACAAACTGATGTATTTTCTGAAATATGTACGTCTCTCACGGAGGGATAGAAAGAAAATTATGAATTTCTCAAAGAGTCCCATAGTCAGTAAATATTTAGGTAAAATATGGATTCAGTCATTGCCCTGTAAGTAGAGGCTCCCATGCTTAATTTTAGACGAAGGTGGTGTTTCTAAGAGCTTCCCAGAAACCATCACAGACTGCAGCACTTTTGGCATTTTGGAGGCACGGCATCCATCAATAAACACGATCAATCCCTCAGCGACCCGGAGTTTGCCAGTGCGTGTGGCTTATGGCAATCTTTTTTCCAGCTAACGATGTTTACAGGAAAGCTGTCAGATGTGTTGTGCTGCGGAGGAGGAGGAGGCGTGGGAGGTCGGGACTCAGTGAATACTGTAGGTGGCTCTGCTCAGATCGCTCTGCACCATCCTGTGGATCACAGGCACCGAGAGGCTGTCAGTCTCCAGCAGGGAGGGAGATGATCCTGTAACGCTCAGGAGGGGGTCTGATCCCAGACCTCCTACAGACTTATACTGACATAATCTGAAGCCAAAAAAACCCCAAAGGACAAACAATAAGCTTCTTGGTTTACCTTTTTATCTTTGCTGCACTTTAACTTTTCACCTAGCGCTTCTCTTTCTCATTTTTTTTTTCTCCGTTCTACCCTTTTTCTGCAGTGTGATTTCTCAATAAAAGTAACTTTCTCTGACTTCATCTTTTTTTCTCTTTTACATTCTGTCCTTTTTCATCCTCTTTGAATCTCTTTTTCATTCCTGACGCTTCCAAAGTCTCAGCCTGTCTCTTCGTCTTCCCTCCTTCTATTCTGCATTTTTTTTTCATTCTCTCTGATCTCCCTCTCTTGTCTGGTCAGTCATACTCAGATAAAACCCTCTCTGCAGTTTTCTAGATCTAGCTCCCTAGTCTCTAATGATTCTTCTGCATCTCTTTCATGCTAGCTACACTTTAAGCCCCCTCAGCACACAGGAAAAGCTTACACCTCTCTCATATCCACCTTAACGCAAACACGTCCACTTTTAAAGACTTTTCTTTCACAGTTCTGCATTTTTGACTGTGTGCAGGCAGGAGGATATCGTTTTCTGTGATACTGTTTGTTGCTTTGCTAGTGGTTTTGTCCACTGGACTCCGGTCTTATTTGATCAAGCAGGTCAATAGTCCACCCATCTGGCACTGGTCAGAAGCTATGTAGGTCAGACTGAAGGTTGAACACAAGTTAAAGAATTAATTCACAAGTTTCGGACCTGAATTTATGCGTCTAAAATGGCAAATATGAGTTTTTAATGTGTAATTTTGTAGCCTAAATTCCAAGATAAGCAGCATTACAAACCAAGGGTCGATGCAACCTGGCAAGAGATTTAACAAATTTTCTTTGGTTCTTAGAACAATTCTGTGTTTGCTTACATTGATGTCCAGTGTCCAACATATTGGCAGACAGGTTTGTTTTCCATGAAATCCAAAATTAGAAAACTAGATATGAGGATTCAGTTGGGTCGCATATTTTATTTTTATTTAATATTTTACCCTAAAGGTTGACACCACAGATTGTGCGACCTCATTATTTGTCATTTTGATAGACAGGGTTGTTAAAATTATGACATCATCTATTAATACCAGTCATTTTAATTTCCATTTTATTTAGAGAGAAGATAATGAGACAGCCTATTTTGTAGAATATTTTTTGGGCTTTTTGCCTTTTATTCTGACAGTGACAGCTGGAGAGCATACAGGAAAGGGGGAAAGGAGAGAGGGGATGACATGCAGCAAAGGGCCACAGGCTGGAATCGAACCAGGGCCGCTGCAGAGGACTGATGTCCTCAGTACATGGGGCAGATGCTCTACCGAATGAGCTTTGCCTAAAAAAAATCTGTGAATGAAGTAAAAATAATTACTGACCATTTAGTAAATACCAACCTTTCCCAGCCACAGAATGACTGTGTACCAGCTACAGCAAGAGATTCCCCAGCACCTGGTTAGAGGCTGGTGATGGTTTCTCACACTGGACAAGAGCTGTTGACCAAATGGCACAATTGAGACACACAAGTTGTTGTCTAAAACTCATTTTGTTTGATGTGCTGGCTGTTATTTTAAACCCCCCCTCCCTCTCTTGCTTACGTCCCAGGTGCTGGGCAAGGACCACCCAGATGTGGCCAAGCAGCTGAACAACCTGGCCCTGCTGTGTCAGAACCAGGGCAAGTACGAGGAGGTGGAGTACTACTACATGAGAGCGCTGGAGATCTACCAGACCAAACTGGGCCCCGACGACCCCAACGTGGCCAAGACCAAGAACAACCTGGTGAGAGGCGTGAAGTGATGGGAGGCAGTATTTAATTGATTTAGGAAAGCCACTTTAGGGTATTTTATCATACCAATACTGTAATTCAATATAAATGGAATCAGGATTGGAGTGCGACAGTTCATACAGTTTATGGGCTTTTGTTTTCAGGCTAACAGGCTTAACATGGACGGACAACTGAAAGTTATAAACTTACAATGTAGGGTTTGTCCTCACTTGACATTTCATTTATGATGCCTGTCTCACGCTCCTGCAGTGTTCCTGCAACCTACAACTCTCATCAACCATAGATTGTGTTTTAAATAGGATTTCAGCCCATGTAATATACAGACTATAGCTCCAACTTGCTATGTGGACTATTGGACTGATTTTGGACATGCAGTTGTTACATATTGCTCCTTTAACTTTACACTGTGTTAATCCTGTGCTAACCTGCAACCATACCTGCAACCATACTGGCCTAATCAAATCTAAGGCCAGATTTTGGATTGATGGTTAATTTACTAATGAAAATAGATACAAGACGGAAGCTCCCTAACACCATAATCATTCTGTTAGAAAGGAAACAATTCTCTGGCTTGTTTGTACTTCTTTCAAACAATCTGAGTCATCTTGGGTGGCCCAAAATCGAGGATGTAGTGACAGTGCCCCTGAAAGTCAGGGAGTAACTTCCTGCAAAAGAAAAGGTAACAGCTGCTAGCTTGTTTATCAGCAACGAGGTTAGAGTTAGGGTAAGATGCCATTTTCTGTGTGAAGGCTGCTAGCTCAAATTTTGTTGTTTTTGTTCCACATTTGTTTTGCAACTGAGACTTTAACAGTGGTAACACGCAGATAACGGAAAGAGAGGAGATTGCCAAAATAGCCGGCCAGTGGCACACGCTTATTTCAACAGCCTTTACCTGTGAGTCAGACAACATAAAGAGTTACTGAAGGGGGCATAAACACTCTCCAAGCCAGTTATTGAGCTAAACTCAGTAACTAGCCCAGTCACTATCAGCAAAATAGATTCTCACAGTTTATTTGAAAACATACAATCACTCTTGTGTTATAACAGACTACAAACCATGTCTTTATTGTGGATCAGTTTATTCTCAAGCAGAAGAGTGTTGTATATAAGATGAGGGTGCAGCACAGTTAATAAGCTACAATAGCTTTGTTGTTTCAGACTCTCCTGCGCTCTGTTTCCCCCAAAGGTCAGCCCTGTCAGACCTCTTGCTATCGGATCACAGTAAAAAAAAAAAATCGTGGGGTTTTACTTCATCTTAGAACATTTTGTTTGTTGAAACTGCTACTTAATGATACCTGTGGAAAAGAAATGTACAGTTCTTATATATTATATTAATATATTTACAGCCTCTGGTACAGTGTCATGCTGACTCTTAATGTTTGGTTTTCCGTGTTCTTCAGGCTTCCTGTTACCTGAAACAGGGCAAGTTCAAGCAGGCTGAAACTCTGTACAAAGAAATCCTCACCCGCGCTCACGAGAGGGAGTTCGGCTCTGTTGATGGTACGACATGAAACACAAACACACATTTACATTTTGCACATTTCAGCCAATATCTTCTTATCCAGAGTGCTTTAAAGTAAATCAGACTTAAACAAATGAGAACTCCCGCGACAACCCCTGCCGTTTTCTTCCTCTAATGTAAAGGTTAATATTTTCAGGCTGTTCTTATCATTTTGGTCGCTGTAAACAAAAATGACCTTTTACACTGAAGAGTAAAAAAAAAGTACTTCTTCAGAACCGGAGTGACTTCTTAAAACTTCTCTCCTGCAGTTTATCTGAGTGAATGTTTGTCAGAACTGACTTGTTTCTTTTTTCATGTGTCTGACTGTGTTTGTCTGTAGATGAGAACAAACCAATATGGATGCATGCTGAGGAGAGAGAGGAACAAAGCAAGGTGAGCGAAATCTATTGATATTTGTTTAAAGGGGATCTAAAGATCTGATGTTATAATATCAGAGTTTTAAATAATGATGTAATGGTATTTAAAAAGTAAAAGTAATCCCTGTGACCAACGAAGCTCAGTCTTCTGTCTGCTCTAAATGCAATGTTTCCAACATTTTCTTCTGCTTTTGCGTCAAGCTGACGTCATCTTGTCGCTGATTTCTTAATTTGCCATCTGCTCCAGGCGCAGCCGGCCTGGCACACTGCCTCAGTCAGTCTATTCATATCGAGGTGATTTACAGCAGCTCTGACCGTGACTCTGATCAGATTTTATAGAGAAAATGTTTTCTGGTTTTCCTTCTGATGTCGTCTGGCTACTCCGCCTGAACTCTGTGATTTACGGAGTTTCTTGATAGACAGATCACTTTATTTGTTAACAGACATAACCGATTACATCTACTGTGACCATAGACAGTATAATAAGTTGTAGATGGAGCGTCCACGACGTCACCCACAGGTTTCTGAAGAGCTGTTTTGAAGCTCACAGTGTGGTGGCTCTGCCTTTCGACATTTTGTGAGTGCCTGACTCAGCTAATTCCCGGCTCATCCAAGAATGGGCAAAGAGTGTGAGTGGGGCTGAGGCGGCCGAAACAGCTACCTAGCGGCTACCCACCTGTGATGGTACCCACCTGTCTCTGAAAGTGGGTATGCCCTTAATCATGTATAACTTTAAACCTTAAAATAATTTAAACTGGTGACTTATAAAAAAAATTCACCCCTTGTACACTTGTCCTCAACAGTAAAATTAACTTTACCAAACAAAAACCATGTTTTGTACCAGGCTTTAAACATGTTTATTTCTGCTGTAAAGTTGGGTTTTTAATCTGGGCATCTATCTGCATTGACTTGCTTTTTTCAGCTTCCAGTGGCCACTTGAGGAACTGCAGTATTTGGCTTTTATGCACTGGCTTCACTTTTCAGCACTGGAGGTTGCCACTTTAGCATAACTTAGCTTTTGTTAGCTCTGCTGGCCATGTTGTTAACGGTCATATTACTGTAGCTGCACTGTAGCTCTAGCTGCACAACTAACTGAGCTAACTATCTAACGGCAACATTTAGCAGCAGTTAGTAATAACTGTAGCAACAAGTATCCATCTGGGTACATAAATCATTCATTATGATCATCATGATCATTATTTTCTCCTTATAAATGAACCACTTTGACCAAAATCAGTGAATAAAGTTATAAAGTTGTATTTTTGTACAGTAATCAGTGGGGTATGGTCTCATCTAATTTAGCGCCCCATATAACTGTAGCTTTGCTGTCATATGCCATCGAGTATGCAGACAGGAGGATGCTCACAATCACTGGATGCCGCCTCTCGTAGGCTTCCAGGACTCGACCAATCAGAAGAAAGTGCGATTTTAGGGAGGGGGAGGCTTAAAGAGACAGGAGCTAAAACATCTTGCTTCAGACAGAGGATGAGCTCAGCGGCTGCATAAAGAGCCAGTATAAGATGAATAAGAAATTTTTGATCTGTGACTCATGCAGAGCTATTCTAGTGGAGTCCCAGAATAAAATGAAATGAGCAGAAATGAAATGAGAAATGAGCATAACAGGTCCCTGTTAATGTAATTTATACTGATGTTTTGTTAATTTAGTGTTTAATGTTTGTCCTCAAACTCTGACACATTCACCAGTTCATCACATTTAAATCCTACATCTATAAAATACTAAGTAACACTGACTGCAGCATTTAACTACTCTGACAGTTTTATGATCATATTTAAGATCGAATATGAAGGATTGACTTTGCAGAGAGTTGGATTAGCAGATTAAGTCTCAGTAATAACCATCTAATGATGATGATGATGGTGTGAGCAACCGACTTTCCCAACAAGGAGTTAATGTTCGTCATGGTTTAAAAGGTTTAGTTGTTCAGAGAAGGAATCCTGACTGGACTTTAATCCCATCACTTAATACTCCCTCATGTAATCTTTGATGGTATTAAGAAGCCTCGAGTCTTGAAATGGGTTAATTTTCATTGGTTATTGCACGAGTCACTTCACATGTGAAGGTCGTAGGTTCATGCCTTCAGTCCAGATTTAGAACATTCATGTCAGTTCATGTAGATTCCCTGAATCAGTTTTATTTTGAATTCATGAACATGTGTTTTTGTCTTGTAGGGGAAACAGAAGGACGGCTCACCGTTTGGAGAATATGGAGGCTGGTACAAAGCCTGTAAAGTCGACAGGTCAGTTTGTTTGAATTCAGTGTGAAGCTGCTCACAACTGCAGGAACAAAAGAGTAAAAACGTATTAAAATGTTTCCTGACAACAAGAAGTTCCTAAATGATTAAAGGCCACTCATATGGCACTCTTCAGTTTCCCA
The DNA here is from genome assembly GCA_027495735.1 of Lutjanus campechanus. Lineage (NCBI taxonomy): Eukaryota > Metazoa > Chordata > Actinopteri > Lutjaniformes > Lutjanidae > Lutjanus > Lutjanus campechanus. The sequence goes on from JAJHUR010138548.1 coordinate 22,438, forward strand.
AGCAGTTGGTCTGTGTGTCATAACTTCTAGACCAGTGATTCCAAACCTTTTTGACTTTTGACTCTTTAGAATAATGTAATGTCGACTTCTGACCCCTCATCACTGCTTTTATATGACCACCGGTTGCAAAAAGTAATATTTGTCTTTACTTTTTAGTCCTAAAAAGGTTAAATCCATTAAAGCAGTGTTTCCCAGTCCTGGTCCTTGGAGCCTACTGCCCTGCATATTTTAGATGTTTCCCTGCTTTGGCACAAGACATTCAAATGATCCTCTCATCATTAAGCCTCTGCAGAGGCCTGATAACGACCTGAAGCATTGAATCAACAGGGAAACATCTAAAACATGCAGAGCAGTGGGCCCCGAGGACCAGGATTGGGAAACACTGCATTAAAGGGTGGATTCCTTCTAGTTTTTTTCCTTTTTGAGGTTTTTATATTATTCTGTAGCTTCCCAGTTATGTCCCCCATGTGTTCAAATCCAAACAATCATATTTTGATTGAAGTACATAAGCTGCTCTTCAATAAATGTTTTCCCACATGACCTGATATAAGTTTTTACATGATGACAGTTTATCACGATGATAATAAACCACCAGTGTGCATTACAGTAACAGGATAAAAACAACAAAAACACATAAAAGCTTACAAGAATGTACAGGGAGAACATTTCAATGTAGAACTATAATTATAATTATATAATTATATTATATAATTAATTTATTATATATAAGACGCTGGTGCTTAAATGATGAGAGACGGTAGAACAAGTTGTTTCAGGTCTTGTTTTTTAGCTGCGTCATTGTACACAGCAGTGCAACAGCATGACAGGCTCTATACTTTATAAACAGAGTCTCTGAATCATAACAAACCACAAAACTAACTGTGATGGAAGAAGGATGATAGAAGTCTGGCACAGGCAACATGCTGTCAGACACGTCACCCCGGTGCACTGCGTAGGTGCCGTGCAGGGCAGGTGATGTGTGCTTGTTTTTGCCACTGACAGGCTCAGATTGTTGTTCTATGTGTCCAACAACGTGATGGAAGGGATCGATACAGAGAGAGACCTTTCTTCTTCTTCTTCTT
>JAJHUR010138549.1:0-34242 GCA_027495735.1 Lutjanus campechanus
TATATCACTCTTTTGAACACATAATGTTTTGGGAAGAGAAACGTTTTATTTTACTGGGTCTAGCAAACCTGCCGGACTACTCGGCTTGACCGAAGCTGGACGAGAACTCTGCTCACAGGACGCTGCCAGGGGTAAGTCAGTGTGATTGCATGACACTGGTGATGAGGATGCCATACAGATTCATGTCAAAAATCCCGAACTATCCCTTTAATGTCCATGAGTTGTGAAAGGGGGTGGGGCCATATGGGTGGGGCATAAGTCACTAATGAAGGAGGAACTCCTCCCACAAGGGTCTACAACAAACGGTTCATTACTTTAGCCATGAAACAGTAATCTGCATAAAAATTATAAACCTTTTTGTTGTAGGCCACGCCCCTTTTTGGCCAGTTGTCATGAACAATTAAACAGCTGTCTCACGACCAACCTTTCCTCAAAATCTTGTGCAAGTCTGTGAATTTGGCTGTTATAGGCCTTTTTGGGATAGGTCACTCCGATAACCACACCCTCTGTCACCCCATTGGCTTGAGCACAAACACACCTTCACTCACACATTTGACCTCCATACCAAATTTCATTCTCCTCAGATGAAAACTGTGGCCAAATGGTGGGGAATATTTGTGGACCAACTGACAAACCAACCAACCAATGGAATAATATAGAGCTGCTGGTCGCAGCTAATAAATAAATACATATACACACATATATTTTTTAATATCATGATCCTTTAAATTAGTAAAAGTTTTCACGGAACCCCTGGCAGAATGCTGCAGAAACCTATTAGAGAAACACTGTCACCAAATAAACAAAATGACAAAAAGACCATTTAAAAAAAATCACAAATCACACAGATTACAAAATCTGACCAGATGCACTATTTAGTAGGTGGCAACCCATGGTTTAGTATACAACTGCACTAAAACTAATGATTAGTCTCAGAATGGATTCATTATGGAATCTGCTGATTATTTTCTCCATTAATGAACTGATTGTTTGGTTGGTAAAAATTCTGAAAATAGTGCTGTCACAATTTCCCAGAGCCCAAAATAACACCTTCATAATGTTTGTTTTGTCCTGTCAGCAGCCTATAGTATGAACCTCAAAATCAGTACAAATAATAAAGCCACACACTGTCCTCTGAGATTCTAGTCTGAAACATGCTCGTATTCCTCCTGTAGGCACCCATTGCCTTAGAGGCTCCCAAAGGTGTGGAAGCATTGTGCATTTACACAGACACACAACGAATTGGGTGTGGCGGAAAACAAACAAATATATTAAACAAACTCCAACAAGAAAATATTTTCTAATCCCCCAATGCTGTCAGTGAACTGGGTATAAAATAAATGTGCCCCTTCAAGCCCTAATTCCTGCCATTTCCAAGTTCATTGCAGCTGCAGCAAAGAAGAGTATATAACAAAATTCTATACATACTGTATATCTATACATATAAATAGAATCGGTACAAATACCATGTAGTAAATACCACCTTTATAAAACTGATCTGATTTGTGTGTCAGTCATTGTTTATAGTCTGATTAGCAACTTGTAACAATGACATTTTGGCTAATCTCAATAAAAAGATATTTTCATGTAAATGTAAATACATTTTTTGAAAGCTAAACTGGACTCGGTGTCAGACAGATAGGTTCTGAGATTTCAATTCAGACAACCCTGTGGTAAATACTGCCTCTGTAAAGTCCCTCCAGTTTCTAATAAAGCTGTTGACAGGAACCCATCAGCTACCGTCTCACAACAATGTAGCCTCTTGGGGTAATGGGCTGTGCTTTGGGGCTTCTAGTGTAGCTAGCCGCTATATAACGGATGATGGATGTCTCGGCTAAGTCTGGCTCTTTTGTGCGTTTGTCATTGTTTACCGTCCGATTAGCCAACAATTAGACAACATTGCGGCTAATTTCTATAAACAAATGTCTGCGCATGAATGTAGGTTAATTTTGAAAAGCTAATAAAAAGCTAAACTGTCATCACACAGTTGTTGATGGGTTCCCAAATTGCATTTTGGCAAATGTGTTTTGCCTCTTTTGCTCTCCAGACTGTTTACCTACATGCAACCCAAGCCCACTTAAACATGATTTATCAAAACTACTTGGACTACAAATGGACTTAGATACCATCAATGAGATCATACCAGCAGGGACACCCAACATTTGACATTCCAACACAGTACTCAGTAGTTAGTCATTGTTACAGTCTTACACATGTACTCAGTGCTTATGTGTCAGGTCACACCCATCTTTGAACTGGGCCTTCATTTTAATCTCAACACTTATCAACACCCAATCTCAAGGTTCATGACTTCCTTTGCACAGTTATGAAGCTATCGCACTGACAAAATCTGTACACAGACAGACATATACATACCTGTCAAAATACTCAAAACCACTTCCATTGTAGTTCCTGCTACAGTAGGTGTCTCCAGGACCACATTTTGCCATGATGACACACACACAGACTCCACACAGACAAAGGTGAAAACAATACCAGTGTGGCTATACACTCAAGTTACAGCAACTTTAGCACTTCATGGCAAGTAATACATCATCAAGGTCTTAAGACTTTGCTGACCGTATATGAGGTGGATAACCTGCTGGGAGCAATTTTTACAAGTATAGGACGTTTAATTTCCTGTTGCCAGTAGGTGGTGCTATAACCATGATTCATACCGTGGACTACCTCTGGTGGCCTTGCTCGGACCACACCCATCTTCACACTCCGCCTTCATTTTACTTTGATCTCAACTACACACCTGTGATGTTTCGTGACTGCATCTTGCATGGTTGACAACAAGGTGAAAATGATACCAGCCAGCCACACCCTGTTGCAGCTGGTAACCAGAATACCAAAATAATTTCCTTTGCCTGAGGATTTTGCATTCATAAGCAGATATATGTTTATAGAGATAAACTCTACAGAGAGGATTTAGTTTATGGTGTTGTATCTTAGAATCATTACCCCTAAACCAGCTCTGTTGGATCATTATTTGACTGCCCACAATCTCAGATAAAACCAAACATGTTAAATTAAACTGTATTTATTGCAGGGCTTTTTGTAAGAGATTGCATTACACTGTACAGGTGTTTATGTGATCATCCAGTGTATTTTTGGTAATAAGGTGATTCTCTGTTGAGGAACTGAGTAATTAGAGTGCATACAGTGGGCTGAGCAGTGAATTCTTTATATTTTAGGCACTTGGCTGACTCTCATCCAAAGCCAATAACTGTGCATTGATTAGCAGTTTGGTGTCCTAATTAAAACTCCAGTGGGTAAAATTTATGGGGGTTTATTGGCAGAATAAGGCAGGAATGGAATGTAATATTCATATGTTTTCATTAGAATATTAATCACCTTAAAATAATATTCATTGTTTTTATCTACAGAGTGCACTGGTCCACTTTCATAGAGGCTGCCATGTTCCATCGCCTCCTTTCTACAGTAGTCTAGAATGGACAGACCAAACACTGGCCCTAAATAGGGCCTTTATTTCGAGTTTCACACCCAATGTAGCTTCTCCTACACGTTTGGAGTGGAAGCAAGACACAAAGTGTTTGCAATCTGCAAGCTCACTGCTGGATTCCACGAAATCCTACACACTGGTCCTTTAAGGACATGTATATGTCAGGTCATGGACAACCGAATTCATGAGTAAGCAAACCTGTGAGATCTGACCTTTAGCCTTTAAACCTGCCCATGAGCCAATACCTCACACACCTAATGAAACCATGTGGCTTTAGCTATAACCACAGCTGAATTACTACTTGGGCACTGCAGGCAACTGCCCTGGGGTCCCAGACACCCAAGGCCCCTAAAAATACTCTGTGGCAACTGGAAATTTGACTATTATACTAGTAGGAAAAGATGGCAATGTCCACTTCTACTAAATGCAATATCACCTGAGCCAATAAGGGCTATATGCCCTGTGGCCTTCAAACAGGTTAAAGGATAGGTTCACATTAATCTTTGTACGTCTATTTCTACATTGAAACAGGTTTTGAAATATAATCATTCTTCCTGTTCATAATATCCACTGTACAGATGTAACTTGGGCAGCTGAAGCCACTTACAAGGCTCAGATTAACTTTGGGAAGTGTATTTGCATAGAGAGAAGACTGTTTTTTTTTGAATTTTTGAGAAAATAAGAAAATACAGGCATACAGCAAAGGGCTATAGGCAGGAGTCAAGCCCACAGCTACAGCAAAGGACTCACAGCTTCAGTATATGGGACAAACACTCTACCAACTGAGCTACCAGGCCACCAAGGGGGATTATTTTTATGAGTCTATGCATTGTTTTTGTTTTTTTCATCATTCTTTATTTATTTTTTTATGAATGAAATTCGTGCATATGTGTGCCCTTTACCAAGGCTAAATCAGAGTTTATTTGACATTAACATAATTATTCCATATCCAGATTTGGGCAGCGGGCTTCTATTGAAAGGAGAATTTGGCACTTTTCATGTGGATGTCCAGTCAGTGTTCATGGTAAATGTGCTCCAAAATATGTTGTTGTTCTTGCATCAAGTGATGTCACAGTGATGTCATTGGATGCAGGATACAGGCTATTTCTGTTTGGATTTCTAGTCTCCACCCACCTCTGGGTAGCCATGAGGATGTGAGTACTTACACTAAGTTTTGACCAACAAAATAAGAACTATAGGCAATGGTTATAATGGTTACTACATTGGCATGGTGGCAGAAGCTTGCACGCAATGCATCAAGGTACACGTAGGCTCTACTGGTATGGCTCCCTGAGCAGGCAAACTCAGTTTTCTTGGTCAATATAGCATGCACTGAGAAATGTGTTACTTCAGTTGACTATTTTTATACATCAACATATCAATACTGATAGGACAGCCACATAAAAAGTTTATTTAAGTTTATTCTTAACCTATATTTTCTTTCAACCATGCCTTCTCTGATTAGTGCTGACATGTCAGGTTGTGTGTAGGCTACATTTGAATGTGCTTGCCTTCTGTTGTTTTAGATTTTTTTAACACTGTATATTAACTTTTGACCACCCCGTGCGATAGGAGGCGATACAGTCCAGTGCGTCAGGTTGCTCAGGTTTTTCGCTTGGTTTTAATCAAACTACGGTTTGGACATCCACACTGGAGCCGGAGTCATTTATCAGAATTGAGAGAGGTTTTGTGCCCTTTCCATTCAGCGGGTGTTGTGTTTGCTGAGCTGCTCTCGGTTGCGGCGCAAACTAGCTCATAGACAACGCTGACCGTCGGAGTTCACACGGTCGTCTGGCCTGTTTTACTGAGCTGCATTTGTGTCCGACTGCGCTTCCGCCATGTTGAACTGATTCAAGTTGTGAGTGACTGCTGGGACCGAAGTGACAAGCCCCAGAAATCGGACTAGATAGAGTTAGGGGGCTGTTACCGCGCCGGTGACGCAGGAAAAACACCCAGAAGCAGAGGAAAAAACGTAGGAATTAGATCTTTCTAGTAACAGGTTTGTGTCCTGCGAAACTGTCACCGATATAGGCCACGTTTATGTAATATACGACGACACCATCGTTCAAGGCTGGACGTAGCCCGTGAATAGAGGGGGAAGTCATATCAAATTCCTGGTGAGTTGTTAGCTAACTAGCTCGGTACGCTGGCTGGCTGATTGTTAGCTGGCTACTGCTAGTATTAGCGTCAGCTGGTTGTGGATGCAAGGTAACATTACTGCATTTGTGTTACTTGTGATATTCAGTCGCTGGTGCTTTTTTCTCCGTTAGCTGTTGCTTACTGCATCTTTGACAATGTCAACGCAATTAAATTGCAATTCATGGTCTTAACAGTACGTGTAGTCTGTTTAGCTTACCCCGCTAGCACTAGCTACCCGCAAATGGTCCTCGACACTGTCTACAGACTGAGAAGGAACATTTCCTTTAAACGTCTCATGTTTACAAGTTATTGAAATTTTGTAATCCTCCACACACACTTTATATATCCCATTAATATTACCGTTAGGAAAAAGGACATTTCTCATCATATTTTGTATCACTTTGGCTTCCAAGATCTTATTTGCAGCTTGTTTTAGTGAAGTTATAAGTTAACGTTAGACGATACAGGTCAGTACACTCACTCACTCACTAAATTTCAGGAAATAGACGACTCCCCTGTCACTAACATATTTTACGATATCTAAGATAGCTAGCTATGTTAACTTATTCTGGACACTAAAATGGATGCAAAGTGATGTTAAGCTTAATCGCATAGTGTTGATTTTGTAGATGGAAACTAGTAAGTTGTCGAGTCATATGAGCAAGCTGCTTGTCAAAATAGAAACGTTAACGTTAGCTAGCTAGCTAAATGCACCTTCGGGTATTTACTCGCACGTAAGCTAACAGCTAGCTAACACCGACTGTTTATCTAGATTGCTCCTCGTTAGCTCGCTAGCACGACAGATGCTCATTGTAAATGGCGTTATGGGAACATGGTTGGTCAGAAATAAAGCCGGGGAAAGTGATGTTAGGTCGATAATGATTTTAGTTATTAACCAATCTGTCTCTGTGCTTAAAAGCTCGCCCGTTGTAGCAATTGTTTGCTGGAGTGTAATGTCAGGCCCGACCGAATAATGAGGCCTGCGTGTCTCAGCGCAACGGGCTTTGGACGACAAGGCCGTCACCGCTCTACTGTCTGGGCGGATCGCCTTGCAGGCTAACCCAACGTTGGTTGCCGCAGCTAGCTAGCAGCAGGCGTTAACTAACTAAACCACCAGCTGTTAACGGTTGTTGACGGCGCTAGTTTGTAATGATAGTTACGTAATGTCACCGTGTACTTTATGCATCTGGACAGTCTGATTTTGAAGATATGCCAAGGTAACATACACAACGTTAAATGACCGATTTCTCCGTCCCTAAGATGTTTTTTTTTTAATAACACCAGCGTTTCAAAGCCGGTTCAGTCCAAAAGGCCGCAGTTGTACCTAGCTTAGCTCCTGTTTTTGAAGTGTCTGTTGTTACCGTGTGTAAGACTTTTTTTTTGACACTGTCGATTACATATAACATTATGTTCATTGTGCGTCATGAAAGTAACCCACCCTATATGCCCACTAGCAAATAGTTAGGAACTGAGTGGTTTCACTGATGGCAGCTTTAAGCTATATGCATGATGTGACATTTCGTTCTCAGCAAGCTGAAGACACTCGGTAGATTTTGCCTTTAATAATGACTGTAATGTAATATGCTGTCTGCAATGACAGCTGCAACTCAAATTTCTGTTGCCTGAGCAGATGTCACTGGCCACCTGTAAAATAGGAAATATTCTAGTTTCACTACCCTTAAACCGAGAAGACACTAACAGTACATAAACCAAACATTACAGATGCACAATAATATTGGCGTGTTCTCTGTATTGGCTGATAAGGGCTTTAAAATGAAGTATCCGTATTGGCCCAAACTGAATATTTCTGCTGATATGACAGGTCAATAAGATAATGCTTTAATTATGTGCATGCAACACAAGTATAACTGCAGTGTGGAGATTTTTTGAATAGTCTGAAACAGAAAGTAAAGTTGCTTTTTGACATGATTGCTCTGCATCATGCATGCAAGGAGCCAAATCGCATTCTTTAACACTACTAACATAATTTCCCATCTCTAATTCTCATCATATTGATGAGTTTGTGAAGAACAAAGAGAAACGGGCACCGGTGGGGGAAAAAACAAGCAAATAAACACAGCAGTAGTTTCCTTACTTTGCCTGGCGATGTGTGCATTTTCAAAATCATTGTATTTTATGTCTGCATCTGCCCAAGGGCCACCATCAAGAGTAGGCTTAATATGTTAATTCCACCCCAGGAGAGACTTGATGTTCTCTACAATTATGTGGGGAAAAAAATATGTGCACTAATCAGCATCGACAATTGGCTAAAATTAGTTGGAAAATATCGGATATCAACAAAAACCCAATATCGTGCATCCCTCACAAACTTATGTTGTAACTGTTTGTTCCACTGAATGTGTACCTCCTAAAAAATGAATGGCGAGTCACTAAACAGATTTATGGTCATTAATATGAGGTCGAATCAGCCCCTTTCATACACACACATAAATTTACTGTAAGGTACGAGCCTGCAAACCAGAGTGCTGGTTTCAGCCGGAACAACTAGTCCTTCCTTTTCAAGGGGGCAGAACGACAGCAGTTATAGATCCTAATTATGTTTATATTCTCATGTTTTGGGTTGTCTTAAATGTGTCTCATTTGTATGTCCTGTGCACAAATATTCTACTTTAATCATATTCAAGTAATTTGTTCTGGTGAACTATTGTAGAGATGTGCTTTTAGAAAGTAAGAGAAATTGAGATCATAATGACTCACGGTCCTTTGGAGCTTGGTTTTACAATGGGTCAGACTTTAATAATGTGATTGCATGTGACAGCATAGATGATGCCTTGATTTTTCTCTTTTTTTGTTGTAACACCATCAAGTCATGTTGCCTTCATTTTATGATGTCTTCAATGATTGTGATCTCAGGAGTGACTCTGGACTCATTGCCAGTCCGTAAAACGCGTATAACCCTTTGCCATGTCCAGTCTGAAAATACATTTAAAACAGTATTCAATCTGAACCAGCATGTAGACCAAGTGTTAATTTTAATGACTGGAAGACTTAAAGGTGTCTTGATTTGCCTTTAGAGACATGCAGGGTTTAAAATGAGCTTTTTTTTGTCCACTGGCCAAATAGCTAGTAATTGTTCAAATATTACCAGTGAGTGAAGGAAATTTACCAGCCATTTCCATATTTTTCCAGCATTTGGCGGGTGAATGGTGCTAATTTTGGTCCCTGCAGAGATGTATAATGTCACTGGCAATCAACATATTGAATCCTATCCTGTGACAGTGAATTTGTGTCTTCCAGCTTTCACTTTATTTTTAATAATTGTGGTTTGATTGTTATCCAATGGTAAGTCTTGGACTGTGTAAAACTCAAGAACTAATAAACACCCCCTTATTGCTTATTTCATAAAGATAATTGCAGACTAAGAAGGCATTTGTGCTAATGTATAGTTACCAAATCTCGCAGCAGTTTATTTGTAGTTCTCTTGTTGTACATAGCCACGCCAAAAATGTACTTTATACATGTTGCTGCCACACTTTTAAAACATTATTAATGGATTCTGAAAAAGAAAAAAAAACTTTTGGACCGAAATGCAGAATGAAGCTAGCTACCTATGTTTATCCTCAGAATTTGTTGTTGATCAGACTGTCAAGTGCTAAATTGGCAGGCTTTATCATGTTTTACTAATTGTCAAACTGACATTTAAAGGCCAATTCTGGTGTCATATAAGCCAGATCTAATTTTCATAGTATTGTCCATCATTTCTAGGTCATAATTAGGGATGCATCACTTTATCAGGTGCTGATCAGAATGTTTTTCTAGTGGATTTTCTGTTTAAAACGCACCTGTTCGGAGCAGTCAGATTGCACGGCCTTCTGTCTTGCTGCTTGCAGCATTTTCAGCTAGCTATTTGGGACAAGATTATTTAGCCCAGGACACAAATAGGGATTGGCATTTGAGGCAAAAATAGTGTTCAACTTAAAGGTTCACTAAGCGATTCTGGGGAAGGATAGTTGATTGTGGAGTCTCATTCCCAGTCCATCACATTACCAACGCTTCAGATTGGTATTTTTTAGGTGGTTGATTGTTGAGCTCCATTCCCAAGTTGTCAAATGCTTGGGTATTGGGAACGAGACTTAACAATTAATTATCTTACCAACCTGTGATTGGCTAAAGTCTCCTGTCATGGACAAGATTTTCTAAAGCCTGAAAACAGAGCAAAGAGGAGTTTAGTTTTCTCTTGGACCACATGAATTACATTATGCTTAAACGTTATTAGGGAGCTTTTGCCAAATGATGCCAAAAATAAACTGCCTACCCCAGCTTTAATAGCGAACATGAGATATACGACGAGCTGCTGTCATTGCTAACAGCTAGCTATGTAAGACCAGACTATTTCTTGGAACAAAAGCGTTTCTGAAAATTACACTGCTGATGTTTGAAATGTTTGAGTTTTGGTGAACAAGATGGCAAACTAGCAAGACTTTGTACATTGTAAAATTTCTGGTCTCATTATCTTCATCTGTTCTTGAATGTGGTGTAGCGAGTGAGCTGTCCCCAGCATGTCATTCGGTGGTGTAACAGTTAATGGGTGTCCCCTCTCAATACACTGCACAGTGTGTAATAACTATTACAATGAATGAAACCAAGGTTTTCATACCACAATCCATCACGGCTACCTTGCCCACACCCTGCACACCTGAGGTTGTATGTTAATTTCTGCCTTCTGCGTGAATTTGAGATGTTGCTGTTGACTGTGGTGGGACTTGATTTAGAGATTAAACTGCATGAAAATTTTGTATGATTATTATAGTGACCAAAAATTATCACGGTTATTGGTATGACCATGATATCTGTAAAAGGTTAAAGAAAGTACAAGCCACTAGGGTTCGTACGGGTCCTGGAAATCCTTGACAATGAATTTGAATTTTAATATGTTGTTTTCAAGGCTTAAAAATTGCTTGGGTTGTAGATAAAGTGCTTGAAAATGATTGAAATTGTAATCACAACTGGACTGAATAGTTAGGCTTATTTTGTTCTTTATCTGAAAAGCAGACATTTGCTCAGATAGGTTGTATAGGATGCCAAGTCTACTTACAGACAAGTGATGCATTTTGAAACATGAAACTTTGTTTTCCTTTAATTTGTCACCCCTCTGTAAAATGCTATCGTGAAGTATACCTTTGGTTATTAATAGCATAACGTCTTATTTAATATGATGAAGAAGTGGCATAATCGTTTTGAGTATATGTAATGTATAGAAATATATAATTTACTACAGCTGTGAGGTACTGGAAAGGCTTGAAGATGCACCTTGAAAAAAGTGCTTGAATTTGACTTTTGAAAGGATGTAGGAACCCTGTGATGCACACACTGAAATGATTTCACCAAGTTTTATAATGAAACCTCTCAACGATTTGAAATGACATCATCTCCTTTGCAATGTGTTTTCATTGACACAAAACATCTCGTGTTGCATGCTAAGCCTGCTTCTGAGTTTTTCAAAGCATACTGATCAAACAAGGTTTTAATAAGTAAAATTTGAAACGTTAATACTGATTGTCGGGAATTTTGCAGTGGCAACTGGTAATTGTTATTCCTAGGCTGTATCAGAGTTTGATATCTCCCTTGGGCTAACCACAGTATTAAAAGTGCAAGTCAAGGTGTCTATTGTAAGCTTATACAGGCTGGTAGTGACACCGGCCACTGCAGTGTTGTCTTCTGATTGCCAAATTTACTTGGTGTCAGAAAGATATGTAAAATGTCTGTCAGTAATATCATTTGGCCTATGAAGCTTCTCTGTGGGAATTTAGAGAAGCATGTGGGTGCGGGAGACATATCAAGAATTGTACTTGTAAGTTGTTGCAGTTGCTCACTTTGTTAGGTGTAATTAAGATGTAATGAGTCATGAACAAGTCTTAGATTGGTACTAGATATTCTGAATCTAATTTAAATCAGTGATCTGTAACAGCCCTCTAAAGCCTGGCTCAAACATCATAATACATAACACATCTAGTTGGTTGCTGAACACAGAACTTTTGTTAGGTAGATTGCCAGATACAGTGGTTTACTACCAAGCACAGCCCAGTTCAGAACAAGATGATTTAGATGGTAATTTCCGCAGCACAAGATTATAACCACCTAACCTATTTTGCTTGTGTATTACAAGTAACTTAACCAGCCTGCTGATAATTCTGACCTTTACCCCCTCTTCCCTGCTCCAGGTTATGCAATGGTCTCAGCGGCACGTCCAGATCTCCAGGTGCTTGTGTCCCTCTCTCGTGTGTTCGGGCTCTCTTCCCTCTGCTCTACAGCTGAGGTGGCTGTGATTTCCCTCCTGGCCAGCGCTCCCTAAGAGGCCAAGATTGCCAAGATCTGCCCCGTGGCGAGCATGACGGCCACCACGCGTGGCTCTCCGGTGGGGGGCAATGACAGTCAGGGCCAGGGCCAGGCACCTGATGCTCAGAACCAACCCCCACTGCCACAGAACCAGGTCAGGATCATCTTTCTAGCCAATGGTCAACACTAAACCTTTCCTTACTGTCTTTCAGTACGCCCACCATACTTTGTCCTTCACGTTGAATGTTTTTGATCTTGCCTCCCGTTGTCTGGTGACTGCTTTCATCCAATTCCCGTCGTCTTGAATTTGTTTTAAATGACTGTGCCTTACACTTCCTTTCAGGTGGTAGACACATGTAATTAAATTAACCTGTGAAGGCAGAAGGAACCAAGTGTGTTTTGATATTGCTTGTTTTTTTTTTTTGTTAGTCCAGACACTGCAGCACAGTTTTTTAACAGATATTGCTCGTACCTAAGCACACACAGATGCCAAAGGGGGTGAAAAGGGAGGGGAGGAGGGAGCGGAAAAGAGGGAGAAAGAGAGTGAAGGCGAGGCATCAATGAACAGAGCCTCCTGAGTGATGGATAAAGGATGTGTGTGTGTGTATGTGCAGGCCTGTGTTGGTTAGAGATGAGCCGTGGTGAGACGTGAGAGGCAAGCTGCCTATGTAGGTCAGCCAAGCAGAAGGAGCCTTCACCACACACCCCCACATTTCATATTTCTCAGTTGTGCATCTCTCTCGATTATGTGTATCCCTCTTTTACTCTCTCATACACAACTGCTCACACCACCACTGATGTTCATACACACTCGTTAGATGAGGAAGGAGATGAAGGAGGGGTTGGTCACATTAGTGCTTAAATGCACATTTATAGATGCACATTGTCACCTTTGTTTCTTACAAACTATTTCTTCCCAAATTTCTATTTGACAGCACCGTAACAGAGATACACCCACGTACTAACACAGTTATACTTCTAACACGGCCCTCACTTTTTGTTTCCTCTTGGTAGGTAAGGATGAAAAGACCATCTCTCTGTATGCCAAATACTATGAGTATAATGACTTGAATGGCTCAGTTTAAAGGCCTTTCAGGAGAGACACCTGCTTCTTTATACCTACATGCATATGCCCTTCGTGACCAGAACAATAGAAACTCTACCCTATACATCAAGCCGGCCTTGCTTTTCCATTGGTTTATGCCACTACAGAAACAGGTGTATGCAGTATGTCTGCAACTCAAGTTTCACTCTTGCTTTGCAGGTCAACAAGGCATTTCCATCTGGATCTTGCACTTTTTTGATTGATTGGTATCAGCTATGTAAATTCAGGCCTATTTCTGATTCTTTGTTTGTGTGCTCTGGGTACACCAGTGATCAAATATGTCCTATTGTGCTCCATCAAAACACTGCAATGGCACAGGCTTGTTTGCAAGTGACCAGATAAGCACTGAAATTAATGAAAGAGCAGCATGCAGTTTCAATTAATGGTATGACTGCGTGTGGCGATGAGCTAGCAGGCAAAGCCTCCTAAAAAATGGTTGCTTTGCTGCTATTTTAGCATCTCTTCACACCTTTAAAATAATGCTGTTGTTTGAAAACTGTATTTGAACTTGATGTGTGGTCATGCTGGAGATGACACTAAATCAAAATGAATGGCTTGAGGCTTTCAGTTGGTTGAATGGTTTCATAAACTAAATGTAACCACAACATTCAGCCAGGCACCTTTGTTGCATTTCTTCACTCGTCTCAGCTTGTCTTATCTGTCCCTCTAAACTGTCATAGTGTCCAAAAACAGAAATCCCAAACAGAACGCAAATAAAGGACAAGCAATTATAAGTTTGATAGGCCAACTTTACATTCTTCACCCTCTCAGGTGGTAAGAAACTAGCAGTAACAAAGTTGTTTCATTCATTTTCATGAACCATTGTGCGTCACATGTCTATAAATTTGACTGGCACAGAATCAGATATATCTGACAGTGATCGGCCAGTCAACAGCTATGGCTGATCAAGTTAAAAAACTGGTTGATTCCAGTCATTGGCCAATCAGCCGGCTCATCTTGACAGTTGTGTAGTGAGCATTACAGCTAATGGGGCCTCTACCATCACTGTGGACTTAAAGTTTTGATCATGAATTACTACTTAAGATTATTACTATAAAAAGCAACCTAGAGTAGTATTACTTTTACATTATGTTGTGCAGGTGTTTTAATATCCAGGTTATGTATCTATACTACATAAAGCTGTAGTTTTATATTTATGCCCCCCCCCCCAAAGAAAATTTTTTTTTTTTTTCAATCAATATACAAGCTCTGCTGTCCAATAAAGGCTAAAAGCCCCCAAAATAATCTTATTAAAGTGATACTACACTTTCCATGATAACCCACTCAATATGTACTCACCACTATGCCGATGTGATGATGGGTGAAGGTCTTCAGTTCACCAAACAATCCTGGAGTTTTTGGAGAAACAGGGTAGCAGCCTCATCCAGTACACTGGCAGTGAATGGTGGCCATGGATAAAACGTTAAAAAAAGAACACAAAACAAACACAAAATGTCTTTTGCGCTGAATTTTTAATGTCGCGGCTCGCGGACACTTGGATTACACCACACAAACAGGATGGAGACATTTTGTGTTTGTTTTGTGTGCTATTTTTAACGTTTTATCCGTGGTCACTATTCACTGCCATTGTACTGGATGAGGCTGCTACCCTGTTTTCTGCTGAAACTCCAGGATTGTTTTGTGAACTGAAGATCTGCACCTATCATCATCATCAGTGGTGAGTACATATTGAGTGGGTTATCATGGAAAGTGGAGTATCCTTTTAAACACCTCTAGGTTTAAATCCAATCAACTGCATGACATTACTTTTTTGCACTACTTAATTTTGGTTAAATGTTACACCCATAGAGATCAATAGGCATTCCATGATTTTGTTTGTCTTTGGTTTTTCTAGACATCATCTCCTAACTCATCTAATGAGAACTCTCCAGTGAGCCCACCAGATGAGCAGGGCCAGGGGGATGGGCCCCCTCAGCTGGAAGAGGAGGAGCCCGCCTTCCCTCATACTGACCTAGCCAAGCTGGATGACATGATCAACAGGTACTTACCAACTTTCTGACACAGAGGCTGCATCTTCAGTCACCCCCAATTCAGCACATGACATACAAACAGAACATGGACATGGAAAGTGAGAGTGAAAAGAGAGGTGGATCTCAGTGAGTGAAGGCTTTGGCAAATCCTGTCTTGTCTACATGTTTCTTTCTATTGATTGAAACCCAAACACACACACACAGGGCATGTGCTTAATGGCAGGATAAATTGAGCTCTTTGGGATGCAGGTAGACATTATCCATGCATACACATGTGTGGAGGGATTGTCTTTTTATGCATGTATTTTTTTTTCTCCCAGGCCTCGTTGGGTTGTTCCAGTTTTGCCAAAAGGAGAATTAGAAGTCCTCTTGGAAGCTGCTATAGACCTGAGTAAAAAAGGTAGGAATATATGGAATATTCTTTTGAGTCTATAGAGATGCTTTGAGATGCTTTGTGACAGTTGTGGCTTTTAAAGTAAAGGCTGATCTGAGTACAGATTGTTAATCATCACAAATTCATGTGTAGACAATAGGGCCACTGCTAGCAGTTATTTAAAATTTTAATTAATCATAGTATTTTTCAATTATTTAATTAAAGTTGATCATAAATTATGATCAGCATCATTTAAAGTCTAATTATTATAGTTTATATCATTTCCCTCTCTGTTCTGAACCAAATATACAATCTTGTTCTTGTAATCTGTCTGCACTAAATATATTATTATATTACCTCATATATGAAATGTCAGAGTGAGATTTAGGTCATAGTCCAGATATTCCTTTTGTTAGATTTAACAGGGCTCAAAAGATAGCCCTATTTTCAAACCAAAGCAGAATTTATACATTAGGGTTAGGCATCATCCTTTGGCAATGGCTGACTGTCATCGACCACTGAGACGTCTACCACTGTAACATTGTAATTCAAAACACTTCTGTGTTTGAGGAGGTATGTCCCTTCAGAGTTGCTGTAAGGCAGGAGGTTGTTGGTGGCAAAGAAAAAAAGAAGCTGTTGGTCCATTGCACTAATATTATGTCTCAAGAACCCAAAATGCTCAGTTACATTGTTGACAGCAGTGCTTCTCTCAGTTGTGCCGTTGTTATTTGCACTATTGTTTTTTTTTTGCTTGCCATCTGCAGCGATATCATTGTCCATCATGATGTTTCAGTGTGACATTGTCATATGCCAATTTGGTAGATAATGCCCAGCTTTATTATATATAGGGCAGAAAATAAGGGGAAGCATGTTAAAATGTTCAATGTTTATTTTAAACCTTTCCAAAGTTAATAAAATGATGAGGCAAGTGTGTAAGTAATCCGTGTGACCAAAGGCCTGAGACATTTTTGACCATATACAGAAGTCCATGATGAGCCAACATAAGTGCGTCAGGGTTGAATGAGCACTTGTCAGAGCCCCATGCTCGTGGATACTGCTCTGTGAGATCACATCACTCACATGTACCTGGCTTTGAGGTGTACAGATTTCAAAACTAATTAAACGCCATGGAGGAGCACCATTTCTCGCTCTTTATCATTCTTTTGCCTCTTTTTTTGGTGTAGCCAATGCAATTACTTTCTTCAAAAACAAAAACGCAGCATTTGACTACTGATCTAAACGTTGATTACCATGGCAGCAATAGAAGTTTTGAGGCATTCGGGTCAGCTTTACTGTGCATCATGTAAAGCCGGTCCCAGAATGAAAATGTAGAGCTGGAAATAAGCACAATATTATATGTTTAATGTCCTTCTATTTAGTCTTAATATAAGGTCAATTAAAGATTAATTAATTCTCTGCACACTTTATATGAATGGCATGGTTACATGGTATTTATGTATGATTATTTGCTTATGTTATTTAAAAATCTTGTTTTGCAGGACTGGATGTGAAGTGTGAGGCATGTCAGAGGTTTTTCCGAGATGGTCTGACCATCTCCTTCACGAAGATACTGACAGATGAGGCAGTCAGTGGCTGGAAGTTTGAGATTCATGTAAGTTTTCATTCCTTCTTTGTATTTTGGTCATTGAAAATGAGTTTTTTTAAGCCAAGGAATCAACATTAACAGTCCATAATAACCCATAATATTATGGACTGCAGAGGGCATTTCCAACTGCCCTCTACAGTTTTTATGAAGGAAATATGGCTGGTGTATTTAAGCTATATAAAACTCAATTTTAGAGGTAAAGACTTCCCTAATTAAGAATAACAATATTTGGAATTTGACCCTACTGTCCGTTCACACAGAACTACTCTGATCCCTTCCATTTTAATCAATACAAAGATGTTATGAAAGGTTGACAGAAATCTATATTATTGTCAGGTGGCATGACTCAGCATAGTCATCTTACCTTTATTTATTCTTTGACATCTTTACCCTCATCTCATTAGATGCATGTGTTCTTCAGAATGAGTCTTGCCTGTAAATTGAGTTTTCTGTTTGGTTTACTAAGAGCTGAGGGAAAGGGGCAACGCCAGCAGTGATCAATGATCTTTTTGTTAGAAGTAGCTGAGTCCGGCTGTTGTGTTGTATTAGGGAGATTGATCTCTCGAACCTTTTCACGATAAACCAGTGAGACAGGCAAGGACATAAAGGAGCGAAATGTCTTTGTTTCTCCTGTCACCGTTAAAATAATGTTGACAAGGTTTAAGGTTTTAAAAACCTACCCTTATTTTAATACATTACACTAGATTGTACCTTATGTTTCATGATACACAGCTACTTTGATTATTATCATTAGTCCCTTAAAAATGTTTAGGAAGCGACCAGATTCTTGTGAACTCCCGGACTGACATCTCTGAAAGCATCTTTGGATGCTGTGATGATTCAGTACCATATTGATTACTCATATCTAGCTCCATCAGATCGGCAAACCAGTCAGGAGGCAGAAGAGGGAATTTGTAATGTTATTAATGTTATGATTAGCAGGAAGCCTTTTTATTTGTTTATGGGGAAATTAAGTTTTCACATTAAACCTGTTGATGTGAGATGCCAATACAAGGACCAAAATATGAGTCTAAAATGCAGTTCAGGCTAAAGATTCACAATAAGACAAAACCATTTTAGAACATTGCAGGGAAAAGTTGGAGCAGTGTGAACTGGCTCATCTCAGCTCGACTCGGCCAGCTTATCATGTTGCCAGTGGCTGGTTTTCAAACATAAGGCATGTCACGTGTTTCAACAGCCAATCAGCTCATAGCAAAGTCAGCTGGTCAAGTCAGTTACAAACTGTCCGTAGTAGCAGAATTTTGGGCGGAGGAAGGAGAGGATCACCTCATGACTTTGTTTGAGCATCAGCCGTGACTTATTGACACAAAGCTGTACTGTAGGCTACATTTCGACAGGATCGAGCATTGCAGCTATTAGCTGCAGGGTTGTGTGGTGGTCTGGGGCTGTGCAGGGGTGTCTATTCCTGCTAAGAACATAACCGCTGTTAAACGGTCAGAAAATAACACAAACAAGAGCAAATTTGCAATAACTGTCACCAGCTACAGTACATAGGAGCTCTCTGCCAAGTCCAGCGATGCTTGACACAAGGCTTTATGACAAACTGTTCATTAGTTATGAAAGGAGGCGTGGCTAAAGTACAGGCTAATCTTCACACATAAACAAGGGCCTCTTAGTCAAGTGATGCCTCCCACAAGAACAAATGGGTTCACGAATTATGAAAGGGAGCATAGCTAAGTGTAGAGGGTGCTGCATAAGTCACTAATTAAAAAGCAACCCTTCTCTGAGACCAGTGATGCCTCCCACAAGAGCCTGACAAACAGCTGATGAGTTTGGCCATGTTACAATAGTCAATTACCACATTTGTTATAGGCCTTATTTGCCAGTTGTCATGAACAGTTTATCAGCTGTCCACTGTACCACCAAGTCTTGTGTGAGTCTGTGAATCCATTTGGAAGTTATGGGCCTTTTTGCAAGAGGCCACTCCCATTGCCACACCCCCTTTAGCCAGTTGGCACCCCCCCCCACCACCACCACCACCACCACACACACACACACACTTGACTTCACTGCCAAAATCCAGCTTCCTAAGGTGAAAATTGCCGGCAGTAAAGGCTGGGGAATTTTTGTGGACCACTCGACCGACATAGAAACCCAGTCTCAAAAGTTGGCAGAACGGAAGTACAGAGAGTCATCGTGATGGCGTTGATGCACCATCTCTTCTAGTTGCATTGGCGTAAACTGGCAGGTTCAAAGCATTGCAGACTGGCGAATATCAAGTATTTGCAGGTTTTAACTTGCCTTGTTGCAAATCTTTGGTCTGAACTGGTCTACAGGAGGAAAACGTGAGACTTGACAGCTAGTTTATTTCAAGAGTAAAGTCTGTGGCAGCTGCTCTATCAAGGCTTGCTTTACTGCAGGGAAGCAGCAGAAACCATATTAACCATGTCTCATATTTCAAGGTACAGGGCATTATTGTAGGGATTTGGACATAGGCTACTGTATGTGTCTATTTTCCGTGCAAAATGCAAGATTATTGTTACTAAACCAGAAGTGGATGGCAGCATTCCAGAGGAAGGATTTTCCAGTTGGCCTTGAAATTCTCATTCTCGCCCGCTGTGCCTCTTTGTCTGTCTCTTGTCGTTTAATGATTGATATACCACTGTTTTTTTTTTCTACCCACAAACTTTGTTTCACAGAGGTGCATCATCAATAACACACATCGGTTGGTAGAGTTGTGTGTGGCCAAGCTCTCTCAGGACTGGTTCCCTCTACTGGAGCTGCTGGCCATGGCCACCAACCCTCACTGCAAGTTCCACATCTACAATGGCACACGGCCCTCTGAGACTGTCCCTGCTGGAGCACAGCTGGCCGACGATGAGCTCTTCGCCCGGCCACCAGACCCACGCTCTCCAAAGGTGAAACACACTGCAACAGTCGACCAAACATGAAAATAGTACCTTTGATCTAATGTTCAACAAGTTTTGAGGCCAGTCATTGACTCTTTCATCCAAGTTTGAACTTCTTTGAAAACAGACCCTTTTAGATTTTGCTCTACATTCGGTGATCATGGGAATGTCTATATAACTCTTGACACCTGATTGTGCATGATATTACTAATTTATTTCTATTTTCTGATAAATGTTTTGGTGGTAGAAAATTAAAAATCATCTTGTTAAGAACAGTCATTTGGAAAAGAGGCTTTTTTCTTCCTCCAGAGAATAGTTGGCCTTCCTTTCCTCCTCCTATACAGATTCCATAGAGTGGCATTTTAGTTTAACCCTAAGGGCCCTTGTGAAACAAAGAGAATCCCTCTCTGGAGTAGCCTTATAATGAAAAATATGGAACTTGGAGTCCATAAGACACTTAGTGCTTGTGTCAGAAAGCAGATTGTGTAAAGAGAAGGTGGATACACCAGAGAATAGGAATTTTACAGTGAAAGAGTGATGAATACAGCGTGGGCAGGAGGTCAGTATGAACAGCACTGCAGCACCGCTTGCCTGTCTGCCTCTGTTGGCAGGGCACCAGGACTACTTAGGGTTCCACAGTCCAACTATTAAGTCAGATTTGCTGCTATTTGTTTTTTGGGGTTGAAAGCTAATCAGTCATTCCTAAATGTTAAACTACAACATAAACTTTTTATTAGCTTGAAGTTATTTGTTGGCTAAAAAGAAACGGTAAAATTTTTGGTCAGATAGACCAGCTGTTTGAAATCTCTCCCAGCCATCCTACAATACTGTGTCTCTTCCTCTCTGATTTGGACTATTAAGACTTGAGTTGAAACTGATAACCAAAAATAGTTTTGGGGGATTTGGGGAAATGAATGTCAGTTATAATATCATCGTGGTCTCTTTCAGTGGACCTTGAGAATAGTTTATGAAACTTAGGGCTGTCCCTGACTTAAGATATTACTAATCGACAGTAGTCATTAGTTCAAGCCATTAGTCTAATCTTTGCACTTTTATGTTGGGGCAGGAAGCGAACTGCTTGTTAAATGCTAATGGCAAAAGGGGTAATGATTCTGAATGTGTTTGAACAACCAACAGTGAGACTGAACATTCTCTTAATTTATTTCAACACAGTCCCATTGTTCAAAATATGGGAATAAGCCACTTCCACCTTCACAAAAACAAAAACTCAGGGACGTGTTAACATGATGGATGATTTATACTGACAAAGGAACTCACTCCTCAACTGCCTCACATCTTTTATCCCCACCAAAATCCCTTGGTAGTTTCGTCCCAGGCCTAACCGCAATCGCAGCTCTGGAATTTAGTTTTTTTTTTCCTGCAACTAACAGACTAATAAAAACATGGTTGATTAAACTTTTGTCATTGACAACTGATAACATTTTAGTTGATGATTGGGACAGCCTTATGTGAAACCATCTCTCAGTCAACCCCATCTTAAGGCAACTTCTTTAATGTGTTTTTCTCTGTTTTGTTATTCACAGGGCTGGTTGGTGGACTTAATAAACAAATTTGGCACGTTAAACGGGTTTCAAATGTTGCACGATCGCTTCATGAGTGGCCAAGCACTGAACGTCCAGATCATCGCTGCACTTATCAAGTGAGATGTTCAATGAAAATGCAGAATAATCTACATGTCAATAGGCTTTCTTGAACCTTTAATGGGCTAGCAACTTGTAATGTTAAAGATTGTATAAGTTTATATGAGCTGACTTTGTGTTCTTTGCATTGCAGGCCTTTTGGCCAGTGTTATGAGTTCCTCACATTGCACACGGTAAAGAGGTACTTCCTTCCAGTCATCGAGATGGTTCCCCAGTTCCTAGAGAATCTCACAGATGAGGAGCTGAAGAAAGAGGCCAAGAATGAAGCCAAAAACGACGCACTGTCCATGATAATCAAGTCTCTGAAGAATCTGGCTTCTCGTGTGCCAGGGCAGGAGGAGACCGTGAAGAATTTAGAGATTTTTAGGTTAAAAATGATTCTTAGGTGAGTATCATAACATCATGTCTTTGTTTATTTCCGTCATCTTATCAGCAGAGTGGACAATTGGAATGCAATTATCATTGAAGACATTTGACAGGACTTCATATTAATTAAATAAACTCTCAATTTTTATCGCCAGGTTATTGCAAATTTCCTCTTTTAACGGCAAAATGAATGCACTAAATGAAGTGAACAAGGTAATCTCCAGTGTGTCCTACTACACTCATCGGCATAACCCTGAAGAGGAGGAATGGCTGACTGCAGAGCGCATGGCGGTA
Organism: Lutjanus campechanus; assembly: GCA_027495735.1. NCBI lineage: Eukaryota > Metazoa > Chordata > Actinopteri > Lutjaniformes > Lutjanidae > Lutjanus > Lutjanus campechanus. The sequence continues at coordinate 22,172 of JAJHUR010138549.1, forward strand.
AGCTCAGCTCAGCTCAGCTCTTAACCTTGAGCTTTGTTTTGCATCAAAGATTTCTCTGTATCTAAAACCCGCTTATCTTTTCTGTGTCTCCTGATCCTGCCTCAGGAGTGGATCCAACAGAACCACATCCTGTCCATTGTGCTGAGGGACAGTTTGCACCAGCCACAGTATGTGGAGAAACTGGAGAAAATCCTTCGCTTCGTTATCAAAGAGAAAGCTCTTACAATGCAGGATCTGGACAACATCTGGGCTGCACAGGTACACTAGATTGTATCCAATGATATGGCACTAATTAACCTAAGCCAGCAAATGTTTGGTGTTGGTGTTCACCATTGACCTAATGTTACATTACAGAAATGGTGTAAATTTTTTACTTTTCATAATATCAGCTGATATATGATGATGAGTATTAGTGTATTTTAGTTGGATCAAAACATGCAAAATTGGACAAAGCAACAGATACCATCTTCTTCAGAAATCAACAATATTAGATTTAAGTTAAAGTGTAAATTTGTTTGTTTCAAAAAGTATATCCAGTCCAAGTAAATGGTACAGATTATGGCTCTCTTTTCCTTTAAACACGTAGTATGCAAGTTAGAGATGCCACTAGAGATCTTAATCACATTAAAACAAAAGACAGTTTATTGACATTATGAGATAGAGAGGTTTCATGGGAGTTGTTATCTTCACTGTTTAACAACGCCCATAGCCAGTTAAACTGACATGACTCAAGTGGAAATCATGTCCATGGACGAGGTAATGTATTGCAGTTTTATTCAGGTTTGGTTTAGTCTCGTTTATTATCATGTAGCATATGTCTAGCTTTCTTAGACATTTTAATATGGAAATGTTACACATTGTGGCTTTAACTGAAACACAGCTGCAGTTGTTCATTGCAAAAGTTGTATGCTGCGAAATGTACAGGATTTCACTGTTAATTGCCAGTTGTCTGCATTACAACTACAGCACATCCCTGACACTGCTGAGAAGTGTGGTTGTGTACATTCAAGGTATTTGTTAACCCAACAGTCACGTTGTCTATGTATATCTGCAGGCTGGTAAGCATGAGGCCATTGTGAAGAATGTCCATGACCTCCTGGCCAAGCTGGCATGGGACTTCTCACCTGAGCAGCTTGATCACCTCTTTGACTGTTTCAAGGTGAGTAAGAGTTGTATTAAGCCAGATTATAAAGGGTTTTTATGCACAGTATTCTGTAACTTATCATTTGGTCCTTGCTTAAACACATACCAGTTGAATTGTTGCATCACAACAACATACTATCATATAGGCTGCCTTAACATCTGGATTTGGTTGTTCCTTGTTTGCAGGCAAGCTGGACCAATGCCAGCAAGAAGCAGCGTGAAAAACTGCTTGAACTTATCCGGCGCTTGGCTGAGGATGATAAGGATGGGGTAATGGCCCACAAGGTCCTCAACCTGCTGTGGAACCTGGCACACAGCGATGATGTGCCTGTAGACATCATGGACCAGGCTCTTAGTGCTCACATCAAGATATTGGATTACAGTTGCTCGCAGGTACATATTGGGGTGTTGTTGTGTAAAAGTGAATAGCAGGGAAAATAACAAAATACTGAGGATGTTTATTTTTCTACTCACAGGACAGAGATACACAGAAGATTCAATGGATAGATCGTTTCATAGAGGAGCTACGAACCAATGACAAATGGGTGATCCCTGCTCTGAAGCAAATCAGAGAAATCTGTAGCCTCTTTGGAGAAGCTCCTCAAAACCTTAGGTAAGGCCCCGGTGAAAATGTTTGTTGTATTACAGGAACATGTTACAGTTAAAATATTAACACGTATCAAGTGTGTCTTTGATGTAGTTTTAAAGTATTTTATTCAGAGTTATTAATATGTACATTGCACATAATGCATGCATGAACATCTATAAGAAGAGTAACAAGATGTTTAATTTTCACACATTTGACCAGCTTACATTGCTGGAGTTTTTAGCTGAGGCATGTCAACTCATGGTTAGTGACAGTAAGACAGTAAACGGCCCAGCAGTTCAGTGTCGAGATAATATCAGAATTGTTGTCTACGTCTCATCCCAGTGCATTTCTTCCCATCAGTGCTAATCAATGGGTCTGGGCTAAACAGGTCTAAACCAAATTTCACTTTCAACTTCCTGATTTTGACTGTTCCACTATGTTCTGGAAACATGTCCTACTCTGTGTCTCTTTGAGGCTCCTTAAATCAAACATTACAGGTGTTTGGCCTCTATTTTTTCCAGATAGGATGGTTTTGGGGCAGAGAATGCTCATTTTTCTTTTGAGTACACTAAGAAAAGATGAAAGGGTTTCCCTTTACACTGGTTTGCTTGGTTATAGTGTAACTAAGTAAACTCAGACTCAGGCCCAACATTTAAGGGGCAGTTCAGCCCCAATCCATCTAGTTGAAATGTTTTGGTGTGAGTTGCAGAGTTTTATTTACATTCAGTTTGAGATAAGGCGGATATCTCTACGACCTCAGTAATGTACACCAAAACTAAACGTATGTATTTTTGATTTCTTGGGTGAACTGTCCCTTTAACCACTCCAAGTCCGTACCTTAACTACATCCAGCCATTTGAAATGCCCACTTTGATGTACAGCTGGCTTGCAGTTTATCTGTCTAGTCTGGTTTGTAGCTTGTCAAGAAAATATTCAGAAAATATTAAAAGTTACTGCTTGTGTTTACAGAGGCCTTTTCACAGCAGACACTCTGAATTGTCTTAGTAGCAGAAGCACAGTTATTACCAATAACATTAGCAGTGCAATGGCTCGATTCTGTCCAAATGTCTGTAAGCCATGAAAGGGAACCAGAATGCTTAATACCAAAATCCAGAAGTTGACACACCTCAATTGAGTTCAGCCTTTGTTAATTTTATTACTGAACTGAAATCCCTTTTTCACTTAGATTCAAATGATTACAATTCAAAGATATTTAATGTTCACAAGGAAGGGTGGGACAAGAATCACCACTTTGTTAAAAGCTGCCAGGGCAAATAATCCAGCAGTTTAAGAACAACCTGCCTCAATGCACAGTTGCGGGGAATTTAGGGATTTCACCTTCTTCAGTCCATAATATCTTTAAAAGATGAAGAGAATCTGAAGAAATCTCTGCGTGTAAGGGGTAAGGCTGAAAACTAGCATTGAATGCCTTTGACCTCCAATCCCTTAGATGGCATTGCATTAAAAACTGACATTTTTGTATGAAGGAGAATACTACTTGGGCTCAGGAACGCTTCAGAAAATCATTCTAGGTGTAAACACTTTGTCGCTGCATCTACAAATGCAAGTTAAGATTCTGCCATGCGAAGTGAGTCAACAGCATCCCGAAACTCATCTGAGATGGACTGACAGAAAGTGGAAGAATCCATATTTCAAGTTGTTTTTGAAAATCACGGACACTGTGTACTCCAGGCTAGATTTTGTTCTGCACAGTGTTCTCTTTTTTTTTTTTTTTGAACAACTTTTTATTGTGGGATGTACTTAGACCTGTGCTTTTCCTACTGTGACATGTCAAAATGTCTTCAATTAAAAAAAAAAGGCCTGTTTGCTATATTTGTTGATAGGAGTTCTAGCATAATTCAAAACCGGTTTTGGTAATAAATCATGCCATAAAAAGTTTTCAGGGAGCTGTAGTTGATTTAAAAAAAGGAGCAATTATAACCAGGGAATGCTGTATCATACAATGCAAACAAACGTGAGCCTTAATTTAACATTACATGGAGAATTTGTGAAAATATTGTAAGATTGATTTGAAGTCATATTGTTCAGCATTAATAGTAAATAATTTTGATTTGAAGTTTTTTTTCTAGTCAATGTAGAAAATATGTAGCATAAGTGCCTGTTGTTTTTCAGAAAGAAAATGCCAATTAACATACAAACGAACTTAGTGGGGTAAGTTGAGAGCTAATTCCAGGGTTCTACCTATTTCTGTGTTACGTCAAGTCTAACTTTCTCTTTGACATGTTTATGATATATACTATATAAAATGTAAATCTCTGTCATGAATCCGCTTAAGCAATTCTTTCTTGGGTTTCATCTCAAATGACTGATTCCTCATCCACATTTCCTGTTCAAAGTTCTGCACATGTGTAGTTCAGTCAATCAAGAGACAAGATTGAGACAGGGTACTGGTATTCTGACTAATGGCTAAGCAATAATCTCTACATTTTGGGCTCTGGGGAACATTGAATTATATGTTCTCTGCTCTTGCTGTTAGAACCCTTAGCAACCCAGATGTGTATCCATTACATTCTTTGTAAGACTTGACAGTTGGCTTAAGAAATTCAAAATGACACCTAAAGAGAAAGTATATTATAGAGCAGTGGGACTAAAAGCTGTGGTCACAATCATTGTAATGTTAAATATGTATAATACAGTAGGTTCTAGTAAATAGCGAGAGATTAATAGACGATTGTCATAATTGGGGATGCACAATAAATATTGATTACTAGCACTATCACAACTATACCAGTATCAGCATATATTGGTCTACAAATATTAGCTGTATTAATATCTGATTTCAGATATGTCAAATTATTTAATTTAAATCTTCCCAAAATGTTGCAAAAATGCCAAAGAAAATTTGAAACTTTTTGATTAACTTTACCTGGAATAATAAATGAACATTTATTATATACTGTCAGAATTGTTCTTTGTTTTTGTTATATTACCGATGTCAGCTACATTTGATTCAGTCAGAGTTATGGAGGATTTAATGATCCATCTTTGCTCACTATATCTTAGCCTTTCTTACCCTCAGGTGTGCATAAACTAGGTTATATGAACTTTCTAAAATACAAAAATGTGAATCAGTTATTTTATCTATCTGCCATGAGAAGCAGGTGATTATCGGTATCTACTGAAAAACATCCTTCCGTGCATCCCTAATCGCAATAATTTTTAAATGGTTAATTTTTATTTGTATTCATTATTAAGGAATAAAATTTGAAAAAAATACACAATAGTTTGTTCATATTAAATACAATGTCAGGTTAGAAAAACTCAAGGTGTGGTCACTGAAAGCAAGCAAGGTCCAAAACATTGATGAGGCGTGCTTACCATGATATCTGAAGACAAAAAAAAAATAAAAAAATCTTGGGTATGCATTTGATATGCATAATCTCTCTAGAGGCACATGGTGGGAGTTTCTGTGTAGTTTCTCAGTACTGAACACAAGCCACAGTACATACACAGAATAGTCCTTAAAACTAGACACACAACTAAATGAAAGGTCCTTTGAGATGGAGCCCCGTTCTTCCTGGTGCCAGCACCTTTCAGCACAAATCACTCAATGCACAATATCAGGGGTATTTCATGCCTTGGATCCACTTATTCAATTATGCTAATACCATGCATTTAATATGCATATCGATATTTTACTTGACAAATGTAATAACACTAGAATGTGCTTTGACAGTAGTTGATCCACTCTCCCCAACTTTCCTTTTAATGATAATCTGGCATTGAAATTTATTGTGGTATGTTACAGGTTACCTTATGGCTCTTTGTAGTATGGTGGTTATCAAAACTGAATTATGGATTGCAGTTTCATTTGGTTCTTGAGTTTCAAGCCACAACAATCCTTAATGTGGAAAACAAGGCAGGAAATGTCCTTTATTGATATGACTTCTTCTGCTGGTTATTCTATGACACACACATGCACACACACGGATACACACACACATAAACGCGCACACACACACACACAGGAACAGACACACCACACACACACACACACACACACACACACACCAGTACATCCAAAGCTGCTTTCTTTATGCCCCTTATAGAAACAAATGAGAAATCAGTCATGCTGTGTCTTCTTAATTAGAAAATTTGTTACTAAAAATATATTATGTAAATGCAGCTTAATTCTCACTTTGTTTTTTAGTCTTTCCTCTTCACTGAATGTCTGTGTTTGTCCCCCTTACAACCTCCACTCCTCCTGCTGTTCTCTCTTCAGTCAAACCCAGAGAAGTCCTCATGTGTTTTACCGCCATGACCTGATCAATCAACTGCAGCATAACCACGCTCTGGTCACACTGGTGGCTGAGAACCTCTCAGCCTACATGGAGACCATGAGACAGTTCTCCAAAGGTACTGTGGCAGCCAGAAACAGAATCCTGTGTTAGTCTGACATTTAATTTTCTTAGGTACAGCAGTTGGCTCAATGATGTGCGCTGTCTGCAGTCTGACTCTGTGTATGTGTGTATGTGTGCTTTTACAGAAGAACAAGCTGAGTTTGACCCCCAGACGGTCAGGCCAGGAAGCCGCTACAGCCATGTCCAGGAAGTACAGGAACGACTCAACTTCCTGAGGTACAATTTCACATTCAAATACATCATATGAACAGGGTTTGCAGGGAACCACACCAAAAAGCTGAGACTACAATTAGGAATGGAATAAATATAAATATAAAATTAATTACCAGGCATATTCTGTCTTAAAGTGTCTGTACTTTGAGTTATGACTCAGACAAGTCTCTCAATGTGTTTGCTCCGATCAACAAGATCAAGTGTGTTCCCTGTGAAAATAATGGTAAGGGAAACACTGTGTAGAAAAATGTCACGCTCATACACAACCTATGTGAGTTACACACTACATCCACACTGATGCCTATTAGCCACTAAGATGCTCAATTGTAGTACCTTGTTCAAGCACAACAATGGCTAATGAGGGAGGAGCAAGTGGTACCCAGTGACTTCACCTCCACCAGCAAAATGATGCAAGTCTTCGACCAACTACATGACCTTTACAAGCACGTTTCTCTAGCTGTCAGGCCACCAGTGTCCACTATTGATTTTCTTTCTTTTGTTTTATTTTTTCTTGCCAGGTTCCTGCTAAAAGATGGCCAGCTGTGGTTGTGTGCCCCTCAGGCCAAACAGATCTGGAAGTGTCTGGCGGAGAATGCAGTGTTTCTCTGTGACCGTGAGGCCTGTTTCAAATGGTACTGTTTGATTTAATCTCGTCTTGCCTTCAGTTTGAATGAATTTCCTTACATTTGTTAGTCAGCAGGCATATGTTCTGAATGCCATGTTACTTTCCTGGGACCCAATAGGTACTCCAAGCTAATGGGTGATGAGCCAGACCTGGACCCAGACATCAATAAGGACTTCTTTGAAAACAATGTTCTGCAGTTGGACCCATCTCTGCTGACCGAGAATGGCATGAAGTGCTTTGAGAGGTTCTTCAAGGCTGTCAACTGCAGGGAGGGAAAGCTGGTAGCCAAGCGCAGGGCCTACATGATGGATGACCTGGAACTAATAGGCCTGGACTACCTTTGGAGGGTGAGGAAATTTGATCAAACATGCACACATACATAGATGTTTTTGTAATTGAGGAGGGAAGCAGATAGTTGAAAATACCTTTCAACTCTTGTGCTGGTTTTCTGTCCTTTTTGTGCTATGCTTTTTTATAATAGCTGTAACAAAGAAATATGAAAGGATTGAAAACTGGAATTGTAGTCACCTTGAGCGCCACTTAAATCTCTGGAACTCACAGACAGATGTCTGATTTTAAAAGCTTTTTGTTAGGTCTTTTGTTACGCTTTTTTAAGTTTGTGCATGGAAGAGATGGAGAACAATACTCTTTGTTGGGCAGTACATTGGTGATGATATGTGCAGGCTGTAGTTCTGACTGCATGATCAGTTGGTCTGTGTGATTTTCAACGTTGCTTTGGACAAAATGAATAAATGTAATTGTAAGGCTCACATTACACTCACTCTCCTCACAGGGAGATTTTAAAACTTGTATATAATGGTCGTAACCTGTGAAATGTGAACAGTTGCTCTGCAGTTTGTCACTACTGTATGCTTGTCATTGTAGCTTTGAGTAGGGATGTCATGATACCAGAAATTAAGTAGTTGATGCCAATATGAGTGAAATGCCACAATTCTCAATATCCTATCTGATTCCATGTTAAAATAAAAACTAATAAAATTCAACCATCATTATTTTATCTTTGCCACATGAGGTACTCTCTTCTGAGGTTCCAGGACAAAAGACTAAGGGGGATATTTACTAAGCCTGATGCAAATCACTGTCAGGGGAGCATGTTGCTCATGTCTGGAAAGTGTTGCAAACATTGTGGAACATAGAACACTTGAGGCTGTATGTGCTGCCCCCATCATGTCTGGATGAATTTCATCCCCAGCACCTACAAAACTGTAGAAAAACAAGTTGTTTCACATTTTCAGAATTTTGGCATCTGACTTCGTACTGAAAATCTGTTCTCATGACATCAGCCTTGAGGTAGTAATTGCATTGTTAACAAAAGAGGAGTTGACAGTGGACCAGGGCTGGGGCGATTCATCGATGTAATCTACGTTATCGATTAAGGAAATTCATGGATTTGCATGATGAATAAAATCATTAAAAAAAAAAATCATCGCTAGGTGCAGCCCTACAGTGGACAGTGGCACTATGCATGAAATCCTCTCTTCCCAGAGAGCTGTCTTGTAGTACATTGTATTTGACCCCTCTTGCGGTCCGAGTGGTCAGTAATGAGGCTCCTCTTTACTTTAGTGCTTCGGACCTACACAGACTTGTATGCATAAAAGTCAGACTCTCGTGTCTATAATGGAGAGCTCTGTCTGAATTTTTTTTCTCCACTTATCTCCTTTCTCCCAGGTGGTAATTCAAGGAAGTGATGACATTGCCAGCCGAGCCATAGACCTGCTGAAAGAAATCTACACCAACCTTGGACCAAAACTCCAAGTCAATCAGGTACATTGACTGTTCTGTTTCAGTTAGGAATTTAATCTGCTTGAGAGTTCTCTGTTGTAGTGCCTTATCTCCTTCCTGTTCAGGTTTATCTGTCAAGATTGAAGATGTTTATTGTCACACCGGTTATACAAGCACAATCATGTAGAAAAACTTTGGCTGGGATGCTCCGTTACAAAAGAACAGTAGAATAAGTAGTAAAGGCAGAAGAATAAAAATGAAATCAAATATATAACAATAAAATAAAACAGGCCATTGTATTTCTGTCATTGTAAATTGCTACCTGACTGAACAGTTTGCTTTTTGGATAAAGAAATAAAATATCTCAGATATTGGCCTAGTGAGGTAGTATAAGATGCCAAGTCTTTGGAGGGAAGATTAAGGATATTGCTTTCAAAATAAATAAGAAATATATTTAGGAGTGGTTGTGTTTTGTTTTTGTTTTTTTGTTTTTTTTAACATCAGTGTGTTTTTAAAGACACATTTTGGGGGCCTCGGTATTGAACAGTTTGGGAACCCATGGTTTATAGCACAAACACATCTGATTAATATAATTAAGTGTAATATTCATTTTAAGCGTATGTATATAAATCTTGTGTTTACCACAGCTGTAAGGTGCTGGTAAAGCTTGAAAAGGTACCTTAGAAAATGCTTGAAAAGTGCTTGAATTTGACTTGGGAAATGGTGAAGGAACCCTGTTTTTAGAATCTGCATCTCATACCTGAGGGCAACAGGGAGAACAGGCGGTTTTGAAGGTGTGATCTTGAAACTTGAGTCTTTTCTAGTTCTTGTTTCCTTCCTGTCCAGCTTATCTGTCAACAAATGTCACACTGTTTAAAAGGCCATTTCAATTAATTAAAAATCATTTGGTGTAATGACAATTTACTTCTGTTCATTATTGTACCTGTGTCCTCTCCCTTTAGGTTGAAATTCATGAAGATTTCATCCAGTCATGTTTTGACCGTCTGAAGGCATCCTATGACACCCTGTGTGTGTTAGATGGAGACAAAGACAGCATCAACTGCGCCCGTCAGGAGGCTATCCGCATGGTGCGAGTTCTCACTGTGCTCAAGGAGTACATCAATGAATGTGACAGCGACTACCATGAGGAGAGGACTATACTGCCGATGTCAAGGTATAGTCACAATAACATTCTGCTTCATCTATCGTAAATAGATGTTAACATATTACTATACATCAGCTAGTTGAGGCTTTGCCATGAGAATAGACTCCAAGGGCTGATGTGATGAGTCAAACAGGGAGTTTGTGTCCCTTGTCACTTGCTAATAATAACAAACTCTCCCTGTTGAAGGAGAAATAATAAAACAAAGCAACAAGCAAAATTAAAAAAAAATTTTTTAAAAACAGTTTAGAAAAAAATAAAAATTGGAAGGGAAAAAAAGGAAAAACAGTTGGGTAGAAATTAATTCTGGTGGTAAGACCTTAAGTGAGTGTATAAAGGGCTGCCATATCCAAGTTACCTATCAGTTAAAACCTGATGTTTGCCCCAATATAACTGAGGACCTCTGTTTTTCCTGTTGAGTGTGTATGCTCCAGAACAGGACAAGAGTTTATTTGCTTTATTCACATTTATTGCCGTTTTCCTCCCACTGAGATAAACAAGTTGGCATGTCATTTCTGTTTGACTTAAAACACTTTTTTTCCCATTTATCTTTCAGAGCTTTCCGTGGGAAACATATCACATTGATTGTCCGTTTCCCCAACCAGGGGCGTCAGGTAGACGACTTGGACATCTGGTCACACACCAATGACACAATCGGCTCGGTTCGGCGGGGCATTCTGAACAGGATCAAAGCTAATGCTGCACATACTAAGATAGAGCTCTTTATTGGTGGGGAGGTTGTTGATCCAGCTGACGACAGGAAGCTGATTGGACAGCTCAATTTGAAGGACAAAACGGTGAGAATGTTGGACTGGTGTTATACTTTGGTATTAAAAAGTAATATTTTCATCAAAGGTGCTGTGCTACCTTCCCCTGTGCTTTTGTATGTGCATATGTATTATAGGCGTTCATTAATAATGCATTGAAATGAGTGATTGTAACTGCTGTATCCAGGTCAAAAGTAAGAAAAAAGACAGTTGAACTGATGTATAGCAGTTGTTTTGTTTTTTAAACCTATGAGACCAACATTAACTCACTCAGTGTAATTCATTTGTATAGCTCATCACGGCCAAACTGACCCAGGTGAGTGCCAACATGCCCTCAAGCCCAGACAGCTCCTCTGACTCATCCACTGGCTCTCCTGGTAACCACGGCAACCACTACAGCGATGGGCCCAATCCTGAAGTGGAGAGCTGTCTTCCTGGTGTGGTAAGTTTACAGCACAGATAGTCTATTAACTTTGTAAACTTTCAAATACTGTACTTGTGCCACAATAACAAAGGCTGACTGAAAATCACTGGTGATGCATGACAGATGTTCTGTATGAGACTGTGCTTTTTAGATTCTGTGAATGCAAATTTTAAGCAATAATGAGCAGTAATTTATTCAGTATTAACCTTTTTTGTATCAGCTGGGTTTTTGTTTACTTTTCGTCAGTTAGAAAGTAAAAGTAATAAAATCATAGTGTAAAAATACTAGTACAAGTCCTGCTTTGAAACTCTTGCTTAAGTAGAAGTGCATCAGTATTAGCATGAAAATATATCCAGTAGGGATGTGTATCTCTCTGACTGAGTTCGATTCGATTTTCAATTCAGTTCGATACAATTCAGCTCTGTCACGATACGATATGATGCAGTATAAGACAATGCAATGTGTGAATCTTTACATTTTGATTCAATTAATGCTACATTTGTAGAGTGCTATTAGTTGCAAAAAGAAATTTCCTGATCCTGAATCCTGATAGTTTTACTAAATATAGTGACATGAGAGACAGAGAAGGAGACATTACAGTGGTGTTAACACCTTATTATGAGTCTCATGTGTAAATGAGATACTGTAGCCTAAATGAGAATATGTGAACAAACTTTAAAACTGTTTAAAATATTAGTATTTTTGCAGTAAGATGATATTCTGCTCTGTTTCATATGAAGAGTGCTGTGGTTTTGATTAGTGTGTACTCATCATTATGCAGAATAACCAATTTCAGAATCATATGGAGTATATTACTGGATTATAATTAGTGATGCATGAATGTGTAAATCTTTTTCATGCTGCAGTAAAGGTGGAACTCATTTCTGCTACTTCATATACTGCTGGTTAGATTAATGTATAATACAGAATGTTTTATTTATTTATTTTTCTTAATAATCTGAAACGCAAGAAGTACTGAAATTATCAAATAAAGGTAGTAGAATGAAAGGAACAGTATTGGCT
>JAJHUR010138552.1:0-12463 GCA_027495735.1 Lutjanus campechanus
GAGCTGATTGTTGTGACATTTCTTCACTGCACAGAGATCAGCTGTCAATCAAACATTGTGGGCGGTACTTTGACATCTTGTCATGTGTTGTTGTGTAAATGTTTGAGTTTGTTGAGGCGGCGCTCCTTCCTGTGTCTGTTCAGCCATGGAGGCTCTCACTGCTCAGGATGACTTCTGTTTACCTGAACTGATATTTCTCTGCAGGAAAATGTAAACGTCTCTGTGCTCTAAATGTGTGTTGAATATTTGTATTGATGTATTTGTATGTTGTTGTTTCTCTTCCACTGCAGCACCAGACCTTCATTTTATCATAACGTAGTATTTGATTGTTTTATCTATCTGATATAATGTTTGTTAATTTTGACTGTTTGTTTCTATTATAAGTAACATCTGATACAAGATGCAGCAGCAGCTTGTAAAAACAAGAGTTGAGATGAAGATCAAGTCTGGGACAGGACGTCTGCATATGTGGCTAAGAATTAAAGGGCATTAGACAGAAGTTCAGACAGTATAATTGGTCATTTGTCCATTTTTATAAAAAGAAATAAAGAGCTTGGAAAGTACCCAGAAATAATGGAGCCAAAGAGGAGGAGGCAGAGCTTCACAGAGTATAAAATCCGGCATCACATAGACTTACCTCGACTTACCTGTGCTTTTCCATGGAATAACCCTTAATTTTAATTTACTTGTATTTACACTGATACACAGAACATCTATATTGCACTGAACCCTGTTAAATCCAGTGAGTTTTTCTTGCTCAACTGAAAAGATATTTGACTACTTTGAAGAACAGTGATGCTCAAACCAACACTGGCCCAGTTCAGGTTCTACAGGGACGTCAGTATTCTGTTTTCACCACTTTGTAAAGAAATCGTACATACATTTATTTGTTTGGTAGACCAAATGTTTTTGTTGCTGTATATAAAAGGAGCTATGGGTACTATAAAGGAGATGATTGATTATTATCTTGTACATAGCTAAGATTCTGCTCAAACAAACTGTGTGGATGAGACTTTAATCACTTGTTGCTTTTTGTTTGTGCATTTAGTCAATAAAGAGGAGTTTTATTACACAGACTTAAAAAAATTTGTTTGTTTGTTTGTTTGTTTGTTTGTTTGTTGGGAAGGCCCTGAGGGACCAGGATTAGGAAATGCTGGGTTAGCGTTTACCCTTCTTGCTGTAGGTGTTGCTGGGTGTTCTGTCCAGCAGGGGGCGGCAGGGTCGTCTCAGAGGTTTGTCGTACGCTCCACAAACTCTGCTGTCGGGATACAAGGAGCAGCTGAAGAAACCTGCTGAGTCAGCGTCTCTGAGGTCGGCGACAGAGCACAGCTGCTCCTCATCACAGCCTGAAACACACACACGATCACATTAAGGTGACCTGGAGGGATGTAATGATACAAAAAACTAACAGTAGTATGATGCAAGCATGAAAAAGTCCAAGATACAAAACTTATTGTGATATTGAAAAAGAAAACTGAAAAACTAGAATGAAAAAGAAAAATGTGTACAGCTTTTTATGTTTGTGTAAAATGTTTTCCTTTTGCTGCTTCTTAGTTGTTTAAAAATGTCCTGTTCATTTTTGTCAAATATTACTGATGTGTGTGTGTTTGTGTGTTGCACTGATCAGGTGATCGATAACAGATGGCAGATGTTTTAAATCAGATGACGCAGCCGCCACTGTGGGAGGAATCTGTGATAAAAAAAATATCTGAAAAATGTGTTTGTAGCTCCAACGGTTCAGTTACAATCTGATCTGACATTTAAAACGACGGTAACACACCCGTCAGCTGTGACAGGACGCTGTGAAATTATGTTACTCTATTTTATTCTATTTTAGTTCTACTGACATGACACATCCACAACTTCCTGTCCTGGATTTCACCCTTTCTTATTTCTGTCATCCCCTGTGATGAACATATTAAACACAACAAGGTCAGTTGAGGTGAGTGTGTGACGTACGTGTGAGACACCAGAGCAGTGCCTGCTGGGAGTTGTAGTTGTTCTTGTTGAGCCAGAAGGAGAGCGTGAGGAGTTTTCTCTGAGGATCCACGATGACGTCGTCCTCAGACAGAGCCTCAAACTTCAGCTGGACGGACGCTGAACTCACACAAACACAACACAGTCACACACCTGCATGATTAAAGCTGAAATTCACATTCATTGTATCAGTTATTTTCTTGATTAATTAATTTCTTTGGTCCATGAAATGTCAGACAACAGTGAAAAATTAAATAGAAAACCAGACAAAGATAAAGGAGACAAAAAGTGACAGACAGGAAGGAAAAGATTAAATGTTTGAAGGTATTAAAATCTTCATCAGGACTTTATTTCTGATGCAGATATTAAATCGCTCTGTGTGTGAAAACCTGAAATAAGTTCAGAGATGATACAAACCGTCCACAGGAGAACTGGGTTCTGCTGCTGCTGCACAGGAAGAGGAAGCAGAACCACCAGCTGCTGACTCAGCATCTGACAAACAACAACAACAACAACAACAACAACAACAACAACAACAACAGTGAGAAAACATAAAACACTATAAATCTTCAGCTTCACTCTGCTGTCTAAGCCTGGAGGATTGTGAGTTGTGCTGTTTGCACACACCTGGGACACACTACCTCCTCATAAGATCATGAACTTTGACCCTCTTCCTCAAACACTCATCACAAAGGATTGTGGGGCAGAACAGCCAGAAAAACAGCCAGTTGCAGCAGGACATCCTGGTGTTTTAGGTGTGCTGTGTTTGACACACTGGGACATATTAAATCTATGTTCTGACTAAATGAACTCATTAATTCATTAAACGTTTATTTTAACTGAATCACAGAGAAGTGTTTGAGTAAACACACAGAGAAGAAACAGAGGAGTGTTTGAGTACCTGTGTTCAGGTAGACGGCCTGGAAGCTGATGATGGAGGCCTGGTAGTCCTTCTTGTTCTTGCTGTCAGCTGGCAGAGCCGAATCAGCTGGACAGAACAAAAACACAGAAGGTCATGAGCCGGAAACAGAAGCGACTTCCTGTGACCGTTTGACTCTCGCTGTGTTTTAATCGTTCGGTCTTTCATGTTTTCAGTCTCTTACTGATGGTGAACTTTTGTCCTCCGAAGTCGAACAGGAAGCTCCTCTGCTGTTTGTTGTAGGTTAGCCCCGCCCCACAGATACGATTGGCTGTTCCCTGTCCAGTCACATCCCAGTCCTGGTCCCCGCACATCAAGACTGACGGAGCTCTCAGCCAACCACAGAGCAGAGATCCTGAGAGGAGGAGAGGAGGTTCGTTCGTTCATCCACTCGTTAAACTGCTTTACTCTTTGATTCTTTATCCGTTCATTCGTTCACTGCTAACACTCAGCTGACGTCTCCATGGTAACGCACCTCCGTTCAGGCTGTTCTGGTTGAGGATGATGCCGTGGCAGCAGGCGTCGCGGCTGCAGCCGTCCTGACAGAAACGATGAGCGTCAGAGAGAGAGGTCCGCGTGGAGGAGAACACCTGAGTCCTGAACACACCTGAGACCGCCTTCATCATCCTCATCCTCACAAAACTCTGCTGCTGCTGCCGCGACGAAAACTCCGCCCCTGAAACACACACAACCCGCATGAACACACACCTGAACACACACCTGTCAGACCGAACACGAGTGTTTGTTTGTCACTTTTTTAATGTCGCTGATCTGGTTGCCATGGGAACAGTACCTTTCTTACTGATGACCAGTAGATCTGAAGCTCCGCCCCTCACCCTCAGAGAGCAGCTCAGCCAATCAAACAGCTCGGCCTGAGGATTACCCAGGAAGCCGCTGGTCTGAACAAAATAAGATCAAAGTTTAATCAGAATCGATGTCACCGTAGAAGATGCTTCAGAATAATTATAAATATAATAATAAATATGATTAAATTGGCCCTCATGAATTATTCAGGACGTATTGGAAGATATAACATTTTATAACAAAGTTATTTGTTTAAGAAAACAGCCTTGTGGGTACTTTTGTACATCATCCACAAAGAAAAAAGGTCTATTTTTATTCCAGCTCAAAAATTCACTTCTACATTTGATGCACCAACTTTTATACCTCAGTCGGGTGTAAAAACAAATATTTTGAGCCTTTTCTTATGTCTGTTTTTCTGCACAAATTTAAAATGTGAATAAAAAACAAGTCGATGGAAACTATTCAAATAAATGATTAATAAATAAATAAATGCCTGAATCTGAATTAACTCTTCAACTAAATACAACTTTCTCAGATGGAGTCATGAACAAATTTAATTTAATTATATCACTTAATCTTAATCTGTGTGTGTGTGTGTGTGTGTGTGTGTGTGTGTGTGTGTGTGTGTGTGTGTACGTACCTGTTGGGAGGTGTTGCAGTGTGTGTTCAGTGTGTGTGTGCTGTACAGTTCACACTGAGTCTGTCTGTTGAACAGCGCCACATGGTGGCAGGACGGCTCGGCTGCACATGCTGAGAGAAACACAAATACAGACCATAATAATAAGATATTTTTAATCTCTGTGAGGTTTAAGTCACAGAGATTTGATCCTTCACAAGTTCTTTTTTGCTATGTTGTACTTCACAACACAAACTTTGTATAATGTGACAAACGAACCTTTGAATCCTGAAATACTGAAACAAAACTCTGTTATTGTTTGTCGTGTTACCTTGGACACAGGCTGTGAGGTCAGAGGTCAACGTCTGCAGGACTTCAGCATCTTCAGCACCGACAATCACATCTGATCCAGGAACAGCCTGAAACCTGCTGAGAACTGCAACACAACAAACACACGTTACAATCTCTATAATCCAATCTGATGGAACAGCTGCTCCCTGATTGGCTGCTGAGGCTTCACCTGAGCACGCATCGTCGGTCAGAGGTTTGTCACTGTTTGTCCAGTCAAGCTCCGCCCCCTCACTGTTGACACACCTCCACCTGCCGGACAGGAAGTCAGGCTGCGCTGGCAGGAAGTCACCTTCCTCTGAACACCGCAGGCCCCGCCTCTGACACTCCGTCACACCTGACAGACACACACACACACACACACACACACACACACACGTAAATGCACACACAGCAACTACTGACGACTGTAAACACTGATCAATACCTGTGACGAGTTACCAAATTGTCGTGTATGGACGTAAACCTGTCTCTTATACACATCTAGATGTGTATAAGAGACAGCCTCTGCTGTTTGTTGTAGGTTAGCCCCGCCCCACAGATACGATTGGCTGTTCCCTGTCCAGTCACATCCCAGTCCTGGTCCCCGCACATCAAGACTGACGGAGCTCTCAGCCAACCACAGAGCAGAGATCCTGAGAGGAAGAGAGGAGGTTCATGTGTTCATCCACTCGTTAAACTGCTTTACTCTTTGATTCTTTATCCGTTCATTCGTTCACTGCTAACACTCAGCTGACGTCTCCATGGTAACGCACCTCCGTTCAGGCTGTTCTGGTTGAGGATGAAGCCGTGGCAGCAGGCGTCGCGGCTGCAGCCGTCCTGACAGAAACGATGAGCGTCAGAGAGAGAGGTCCGCGTGGAGGAGAACACCTGAGTCCTGAACACACCTGAGACCGCCTTCATCATCCTCATCCTCACAAAACTCTGCTGCTGCTGCCGCGACGAAAACTCCGCCCCTGAAACACACACAACCCGCATGAACACACACCTGAACACACACACCTGTCAGACCGAACACGAGTGTTTGTTTGTCACTTTTTTAATGTCGCTGATCTGGTTGCCATGGGAACAGTACCTTTCTTACTGATGACCAGTAGATCTGAAGCTCCGCCCCTCACCCTCAGAGAGCAGCTCAGCCAATCAAACAGCTCGGCCTGAGGATTACCCAGGAAGCCGCTGGTCTGAACAAAATAAGATCAAAGTTTAATCAGAATCGACGTCACCGTAGAAGACGCTTCAGAATAATTATAAATATAATAATAAATACAATTAAATTGGCCCTCATGAATTATTCAGGACGTATCGGTTCAATATTGGAAGATATAATATTTTATAACAACAGAAAACAGCCTTGTGGGTACTTTTGCACACACATCTGTGAAAAATTGTTACATCATCATAAATTCACTTCCATATTGGATGCAACGTTTACACCTCAGTCGAGTGTAAAAACACAAATTTAAAATGTGAATAAAAACAACTATTCAAACTAAATTATAAATAAATAAATAAATGAGGCTTTTGCTGCCTGAACCTGAATTAACTCCTGGAGTCATGAACAAATTTAATTTAATTATGTCAGAAGCTGTTCTTCTGTTCTTTTTATCAGTTGAGGTTTATTGTGTGTGTGTGTGTGTGTGTGTGTGTGTGTGTGTGTGTGTGTGTGTGTGTACGTACCTGCTGGGAGGTGTTGCAGTGTGTGTTCAGTGTGTGTGTGCTGTACAGTTCACACTGAGTCTGTCTGTTGAACAGCGCCACATGGTGGCAGGACGGCTCGGCTGCACATGCTGAGAGAAACACAAATACAGACCATAATAATACTGAGGAACAGTGTTTCATGTCAACAGATATTAAGATATTTTTAATCTCTGTGACAACACAAACTTGTTATAATGTGACAACAAACCTTTGAATCCTTAAATACTGAAACAAAACTCTGTTATTGTTTGTCATGTTACCTTGGACACAGGCTGTGAGGTCAGAGGTCAACGTCTGCAGGACTTCAGCATCTTCAGCACCGACAATCACATCTGATCCAGGAACAGCCTGAAACCTGCTGAGAACTACAACACAACAAACACAAATAAACAAACAAACAAACACACACAAACACACACGTTACAATCGTTATCATCCAATCTGATGGAACAGCTGCTCCGGCTTCACCTGAGCACGCATCGTCGGTCAGAGGTTTGTCACTGTTGGTCCAGTCAAGCTCCGCCCCCTCACTGTTGACACACCTCCACCTGCCGGACAGGAAGTCGGGCTGCGCTGGCAGGAAGTCACCTTCCTCTGAACACCGCAGGCCCCGCCTCTGACACTCCGTCACACCTGACAGACACACACACACACACACACACACACACACACACGTAAATGCACACACAGCAACTACTGACGACTGTAAACACTGATCAATACCTGTGACGAGTTACCAAATTGTCGTGTATGGACGTAAACATCACTTGCTCAGATCAGATGTTTTCCCCTGATTAGCAGAAGAACTTTTAAAGTCGTTTCCACGTGTCAACATGATACTTTTGTACTTCACTAGGACTTTAAATGCAGTACTTTTGTACTTGTAATGGAGTATTTGGAGTATTTTCACACTGCTGTACTGGTACTTTTGTCTTCTTCAGATTGTCGGAAAACTCACATTGATTGACAGACGATGCTCCAGCAGGTGAGGAACCTCTGGGACACTTGTTGCAGAAGTCCCGCCCCTCCTCATCCTGATAGGTCCCCTGAGGACACAGAAGACACGCCCCCTCCCTGGAGAAGCTCCCGGCAGGACAAACAACTGCAGAAACGGAGACGGAGAGACTCAGTCTCTGTGTGTCTGTCTATGTGAGTCTACAGGACACTGAACAACAGACACCAACTCACCGCAGCTGTCACTGTCACTGTCCAGTCGGTAACCACGGGAACAGCCAAAGCTTGGTGTTGTCATGGAAACCAGTTTGGGTTCTGATGTCAGCATGGAGCGGATATTACCCAGAAGTCCCTGAACCCCCTCCAGAAGTCTGGACTCGTTCAGAAACAGACCTGGTGTAAAGAAGACGTCAACATGAGAATCCAGATTCAAAATGATCGAATAATCTCAATAAATATTAGATTTACCTTCATGTTTAATTTAAAACTAAGATGTTTAATTTTACTGAGTGAAATCAAAATCTGATCATCTTTACTCGACAGAAAATCAAACGTCACAGGTTGTTTTAGACTCAAACCTACAAAGTTCAAATCTTTCTTCTCAGACTCACATTAAAACAAAACACAGACTGATGATGTCATGAAGCAGAGTGGAATCTAGTTACACCGTTATCTTAAATAAATTACAGATTTAATTGGTTTGATTTTAGTTGGAAACATTTGGGATTATGTACACAATTAAAACAATATCTAACATACGTCTCACGTTTTTAGAAATTTTAATGCAGAAATGTTATATATATAATTTATAAAGTGATTTAGAAATTCATTAATAATAATGTTTTAATGTTTTACTTCCATGTAATTTGCACTTTTTGCTCTAAATGCCCTTTTAAATGTTTTTTTATGATAATAATTCTGTATTTAAGCAGGTGGAATTTAGAGGTTTCTGATTTTTTAATTCTTGTTCTATAAATATTTTAATGTGGAAACAATTTATGCTTTAGCTCGAAAAGTCCTAATATATGATTATATTACTATAATCATTAATATTAATAATAATAATAATATTAATAGTAATAATGATAAAAAAGAGAAACCAAAATAATTTTTGGGGTGACAAAAGAGGACAAACCCCAAACCTGGGAGCTGCTGCTCTGCTGTATTCTTCCTGCACCATGTTGACCTGACAGACTCAGACTGTGTTTGAACAGTTTTGTATTGTTTGTGAGAATCAGAGACACATTTAAACGTCTGTTTGTGGTGTTTTGTTCAGTCTGACAGGTCGTCTCTCTGAACTCGTGCGTCTCGGCTCACCGACGTCGTGCAGGTCGGGCAGCTCAGAGGTCGGGAGGTCAGAGAGGTCGACGCTCCATCTGATCGTTAACTTCAGAGTGTCGCCGCCGTCACACTGCAGACGCACCGACGAGTCGTCACACACTGACACTGAGCGACCTGACGAAGGAAGCTGCACACACACACACACACACACACATACACACACACACACACACACACACACACACAGGTTTGTTTATGTTGCCTCACTTTAAAGTCACTACAGTGAACTTTCAGATTTAGTTGATTTTGGAGCCCCTGTGGACAAAAGCCGGAGTGTTTCCACTGTAAGAACCACAAAATAAAACATCAAAAATAAAATTATGTAAATAAAAATCAATTAAACTGAGACTTTTATCTCTGTAGATCCTTGTAGTACATTTAACTTTTACCGCTTGTGTTTGTGCTGACAGATTTTTTCACAGTGTTTTCACTGCTGATTAACCTGATGATTATTTTCTAGATTAATCCAATCATTGTTTTCTCAATAAAACATCAGAAAATGGTAGAAATGCTGATTAATGTCTCCCAAAGCTGTGGGTGACGTCCTAAAATGTTTTATTTTGTCCACAATCCAAAGATATCCAGTTTACAGTCATGAAGGAATAAAGAAACCAGATAAATATTCACTTTTAGGAACCTGGAGTCAGAGAATTTTGACTTATTTTCTTAAAAAATACTAACGTATTGATTAATGGTTGTGGTTCTAAAACACAACATGTCAGAGTTGTGTTCCTGATCACAGTGTGCAGTGCAGCAGGTCTCAGTTTCAGGTGAAGGTGTCAGACAGTTCAGTAGTGTTCACCTGTGCAGAGCAGAGTCCCGTGCTGGTCATCGAGTCGAACAACAGAGTCTGTAAGCTGCTGATCTGAGAGCAGGATGACGACAACAACCAGAGCTGAGAGGACGACACCGACTGTAGAGGCTGAGAGACTATACACACCACACACACACACACACACAGAGGACTGAATGTAATTGGGAGACTAGTGATGTGAAAAAGAATAAAGAGGTGGAGGTATTAATGAAATGATTTTCTCTGCAGGTACATGTCGGGGACGACAGTGAAGTTATCAGTTAAACTGTAAAAACAGCGGTATGACCCTTTAGTGGCCCGCGCTCTTACTCTGACAGGCTCCACTCAGCGGCTTGTTGTCTCCGACCCATCGCAGACCGTCAGTCTCACACAGGAAGCTGCTGACAGGAAGTGAGTTCTGGTAACCATGGTGACAGACGAGGTCGCAGCTCTGACGACCGTCGGCTGCTGGGCGGCACACCAGTGCACCATGGGTAATGACGGTGGCGGGACAGAGAGGACCTGGAGAGAGAGAACAACAACCAATCAGCAGCTGCCATGCGTCTCGCTGCAGTTCCTGTGACGGCCACTAGAGACCGCTGTGATCTGTACACGTCTGTTCTTACTAACACGAGCAGCTCTCAGCTCGTTCACTGGACTTCTTCACACTGAGGACTTCAAAATAAAACTCATTAATGACACACTGAGGCACTCACGGTCACATGACGGCGTCCGTCCTGTCTGTCGAGGCGTTCGGGTCCCGCCCACTTCCTGCCCATCCTCGGAAACACACCAACAGGAAGTGACATCACACTGCAGTGGGAGAAACGAGCCGTCGGGGCGACACTGGAAACCCCGCAGCTCACACCAGCTGGGACCTGAACGCACCACACACAGTTTACCAGTTTACAGACTGAAGTGTGACAGTGAACACATCACTGACGACAGGCCGTGTGTGTGTGTGTGTGTGTGTGTGTGTGTGTGTGTGTGTGTGAACGTACATGTCAGCTGTCCTGCGTCGCTCGGTGTTGCCGTCTGCATCGTCTCTCCCGTCAGAGGGTTCACACACCAGCCTGCAGCGCCTCCTGTCTGCAGCACCGAGAAACGACCGTCCTGAAACACACACACACAGATTGTGAAGCACCTACTGCAATGACGCCACAACCGTCAGGTGAAACCAGCAGAGATTTTTAGTTTTTGATGAAGTGTTTTTGTGAAGTTGGATGACGTTTAGTGTCAGTTTTCTTTAAGATGTATAGAGTAACAGAGTCCTGGCTCCACCTGACTGTAGAAACGTAATCAGGAAACAATAAAAGGGACGATAAGTCTAAACTTCTCCATTTAAACATTGTTTATTTACATTATTTATTTATTTACAATATTTTGTTGTTTATTTAGAACCTTTGTTTTTCACTTGTTCACAATATTTTATTCATTTAGAATAATTATTTATCTGAAAGATTCTGTTATTTATTTACAACAATATAATTTTTATTATTTATTCTTATTCTCAAAATGAATTATTTGATTTGACTTGATTTTTAAGATCACACTGTTAAACTTTCAAGTCTTGATTTGTAAAGATCAACAGATTTAAGTCCTGACAGCTGTTATTTATATTTTAACTTCTTCTTTGAAAACTACAGCTGTCTTTAAACGCACCAGAAACAGCACACTGGCAGCAGTGGAGAGCAAAAAGAAAAATTACTGGGAGCATCACAGATTCTGCTGCTGATGACCTGCAGCCCCGAACGGACGGTTCAGAGGAGAGAGAAGTCAGCTGTCCAACAGTTAATAAAACATGTTTTTGAGTTTAAAAAACAACAACCTGTGAGTCATGAATGTGCTAAAAAAATATCAGACTTTTTGGTCCCTTAGTGTCACATAACAGCAGTGAACAAAACAGTCACAAACTCACACGACTGCTCGAATGATCTCTAAATGGTAAGACAAAGAGTGTGTGTGTGTGTGTGTGTGTGTGTGTTCCTACCTCCTCACACTTGGGGCTGTACGGTGACGTGGTGGTGAGGTCAGATCCTTTCATCCAACCAGAGAGCTGATTGTGAGCCTGAGCTCTCTGACAGCGAGTCAGACCTGCAGGAGGGGACACACACACAAACAAACACAAACAAACACAGACAAACATTATTATGAAACAACATTCCCTCATGAAGATTTGATCTGAGCTCTTCTCCAACGTCTCCAGTTCTCATGTTGAAGATGAAGAAGAGACATTTTAAACTCTATTCTACATTTTTCTGCTTTTATTGTCAAAATCTCATGTTCAGACTCAAAACAACGGCTTGTCTGACTTCCTGTCTGAGTCTCTCAGCTCCTTCTGGTTCTAAATCTTTAAAAACACGTCTCAGATACAGTCTCATGTTCAGATCAGTAGTTTCCTCAGACAGCTGCTCTCTGTACTTTCTGATTAAACAAACAGGAGGAAATAGTACGTTTGTTGGGGACTATTTTCAGCGGCGGATTAATCAACATTTGGTGGCAGCAGGATGGTGTGAGTGTGTGTGATTAAAGCAAAACAAACTAAAGAGTGTGTTCATGGTGATGAAGGAACATGTCGATCAGTACAACAGTGTGACTCTGATGTGTTTTTAATCAGACTTTGACACATGTCGCTGGTTTGAGCCTGAACATGAGGAGAAATGTTAAGTATCAGCAGAGTTTAATCTTCATTTGTTTTGAAGCAGAATATTCAGGGTTCAAAGTCAAATTCAAGCACTTTTCATGATATTTTCAAGCTTTTCCAGAACCTAAAAACTTACATATTTATACTCAAAATGTATTTTCTCTCTCCTTTTTTCATATAACAGGGTTTTTCCTGGCTCAAATTGAGGCAGAGGTGGTACCATCCTGACCATGCGCCATGACGTGCATGTATTCTGTAAATTCAACTGACTCACTTTCTTTTACAGAATATGACTATTGTCATGTTAAAGCATTCATTTATTAAAACTATATAGCCCTACATACACAAATCAGGTGCCAACTTTAAATT
>JAJHUR010138553.1:6339-30842 GCA_027495735.1 Lutjanus campechanus
TAAATTTCATCCTTCATCATCAAAATGTACTCAGATACCAGTTGAAGAAGGGTTCTTTTCAGTGTTATATTATTTATGTTAGAGATTGACCTATGACTTTTTGAGCACTGGCCGTGTGGACCACCAAGATGCTGGTGGCAAAAGTACATTCTGAGTGGCCCAGGTGTAAACTTACACTAAAGGCAATTTTATCTACTAACTTAGCCTTCCTTAAAGCTACCACAAGGATTTGTTAACTGGTTATGAGGCAATCTCAATTTAGTAGGCTACTGATGCCTCTATATGACCTACATAAGCAAATGAGACCATCCGCGAGAAGATTAGCTATTTCTGTGTTTTTTGCACTTTATTTTGTGGTTATTTCAATGGAAACACAATATGAAAGTTCCCTGTTGTACCTTTAATTGGGACACTTCTAATAAAAAAAAAAGAGCAAGACTTCTTGGCTAGCTGAGGAATGTGGCGGCACACACCACAGTAAATAACATCCTGAAATCTGTCATATAATCACTTAAACTCCTGCTTCCATTCACTCCTAATTTCATTGAGGTGTCATTATTTCATAGTCTGCCTGTTGTGTTTCTGGTTCTTCTGGTAAGGACTCCATTAGCAGTTTGAATAGGCTTAGTAAACTCATATTTCAGTAGCCCCGAAATGTCGATAGCTCGCCAGCAACAAGTAGGCTGCTGTTTGTTGTTTTCATAGAACGCTCAGTTAAAAGGCACACAGGAATCAGGATGTTTGTAGAAGTGTAACATGTTGGTGAATGCTCACAATGTGGAGATAAAATATCCATCATATTCTCAGACAGACAAAGTCAGCAACCAGCTGTTGAATACAGCAGAGCCTTTAGTCACCGAAAAGCCGGATATTTTTCTCAGGAGTTGGTAGAGCCCAAAAACAGTTAACCCAAAGTTTCATACTCAAGCATGAAGTTTCATACTAATTAGGGCTGCACGATATGGTTTAAAAAAAGGCACATTATTTTGACTAAAAGTGCGATACAATCAGTGGGAATGATAATTTTTTAAATATAGGTTTCATTTTTACATTTGTCTTTTTCAAACAATTGCATTTTGGTTCTGGTTCTGCGATTTAGATATTGCACTTGGTCCATATTTCCAAGTAGAGTATGAAACGTGAACAATAGTATATAGTTACACCCGACTTTATATTGATTTTATTTAAATATTTTAAACAAAAGGCCTTGCCCTCTATCACAATCCAAAAGAGTGGCTCCTGTTACTACTTTTAAACTGATTGACATCTCTTTATTGCAGGGATTAACAACAGGCAATGAATCAAATCCAAGTTGAGGTTTGTTTACATAAGTAGCATAAACATGTAGCAGTTTTAACTTTTTTTGTCTTTTAAAATGGAGTAAAAGTGCCATTTTACAATGATTTTAAATCATATTGTTAAACACAGATTCACTATGAGTCCACAGAGTGTAGTATAGACATGCCTGTTCATAGTGATTGCATAGAGGCTGTTCCCAGTGTAACTCCCAAAATAAAAAAGGTGGCCTGTGTGCAGACGTCTGTGTTTCTGAAGATGTGGGACTGCAATGAGGACTGAGGTTTCCTGGACGGCCAGCTGGGCTCAGCTGCACAAAGGCACCATTGAGCTTGACTGTAAAAAGCTGTGGTCACCGCACAGGGGCATTCCATGGAAGATCTGGCCATCCAAATTCTCTGTTTTATAACCCGGATGCCCTCTGCGTATGCCGCCAGTTTCCTTTGCCATGCATCAGACTACATTATTGAAAGTACCAGTTTAATGTATTGTGTGTAAAAAAAATACATTTTCCACTCTTACAGCATTTCTAGTAAGTATACATGCAACATTGTCCTTATGCATTTAACTTAATCACTGGGCCATGTTCAAAAATACACATTCACAAATTCCAAACTGCCAAGCATCATCTGGCCATGAGCCCACATTTATAGCCCAACTATAGTCTCCCACATTGACAACTAAATGGCATGAACTGACTGATTTATTGCATTGCTTTTATCGTCTTTTTGTACCTGCAGTGCAGGACTGCTGAAAACACAGTAACAACACGGACAATTCATTTGGAACCTGCTTCGTCCCTTCTTAGCCCTGTCCAGTGTTGTTTTTCAAAAGTAGCAGCATTTGTGCAGGTTGCCGGGAAAGTATGAGTTAATTTGGTGCATAGGACTCATTAGTGTATAGAGCTGGTTAAAGCCCCCCTACCTCGCCCAGAGAGTACAATGGTAATGTGTGAATATGTACTTAACACTGACTAAGTGGATTAGTAAATTATACGCTTTAAAGTGTGACTGTGCATTTATTTTATCAGGCAATTCTATCCTTAATTAGAAGGGATAATATGTTTCACCAGCGCAAGTACTTTTTGCACAGTAATCTAAAGGGATTGTGAGAAACACTCACAGGCAGACGTGCTGATAAGAGGTTTGGCAGAACACCAAAACACTCCCGGTGTACAACAAAGTTGCCCTTTGTTCTTTGCCCTTTGTTTCATTTTCAAAGAGTAGTCCTCACATTCACCAGTGAAACACTTTTTTAATCATTCTCTAACACTCATACAGGAAAAATGTCTCCATTTACACTGTATATGAGCTATATTAGTGTGTGCATCGCTAACAGCTAACAAGAGAATACTAATACTATAGTTTATTGTGTTTTTTTAAAGCTGTGTTAAAAGATCAATTAATGTAGCTTAAAGTAAAACTCATTGTATTATTGTTGTATCATTACTATCTCATTAATATTTGAAAGTTGTAATGTCTCTCAATCAGTCTAATATCTTTTTATGTCAGTCTGCATGGTGGAGCAGAGTAAAACAAACAAGGCAGCTGTTACTCAGGGGGTAAAACTG
Organism: Lutjanus campechanus; assembly: GCA_027495735.1. Classification (NCBI taxonomy): domain Eukaryota; kingdom Metazoa; phylum Chordata; class Actinopteri; order Lutjaniformes; family Lutjanidae; genus Lutjanus; species Lutjanus campechanus. The sequence continues at coordinate 9,206 of JAJHUR010138553.1, forward strand.
GTAGGTGGGCCATTAAAAGTAGGGCTGGAGGTTTCATCCCCGGTTATTCCTGTTCACATGTTGAAGTACCCTGAAGGAAGACACTGACCAAAATTGCTCCTCATGTGTGTGGGACAGGGAAAAAAATTTTGCTTTTTGCAGAAGTGACTGTCAAGAGTGTGATGTAAACAATGGCTCAGGGTGACAGATCATGTTTTAACTCCTTGTAACAGCCCTGTTTTTTTCCAAGTACTGTGGATCTGTATCTGTAGAAGTTAAAAAATAGTTTGCATGTTTGACAATAAGTAGAGCTGGGTGATATGATACAGGTTATAAATAATGTCTTGATGGGCGGACGTTTAGCTCAGTGAGTAGAGCGTCCAACCCATGTATGGAGGCTGTCAGTCCTCTGCAGCGGCCGCTGGTTCGACTCCTGCCTTCGGCCCTTTGCTGCGTGTCATCCCCTCTCTCTGCCCTGTTTCCTATCTCCTCTTCAGCTGTCACTATAAATAAAGACACAAATGGCCAAAAAAATAACTTTAAAAAAAAAATATATATATATATATAATTTAAAAAATAAATAAATAAATAAATAAATAATGTCTTGATAATTGAAGTCAATTCTGCGATATATGATAAATATCTTATATATAGATATACACATTTTCTTAAGCTTAATAAGCTTAGAATGCAGAACTATTTCTTGTAGTGGAGTATTTTTGCAGTGGGGTTGGTATTAGTACTTGTGCCTGAGTAATGGACCTGAATACTTCTTCCACCTCTGTTTAGCACAGCCACACACTAACTGCACCTCCGTGTTACTGACTGAGCCTTCCCCTTTAAGGAAGGTGGGCTTGTGGGTAACCTGTGTGTGTGGGCTAGAGAGGTTTGTTGTGAAAGTGAGCTTAGCTAGTTAGCAGTTATGAGTCATGGTGAAGACAATTGAAATAGTCTAAAACTGGAGGTCTCCCAGATACGTTTTGGAGCTGAAAGCTGCGGGTGGAGGAACAAACTCGATCAGATGATCGATCGTGCTTTCTCGTGATTATTTTCTGTTGCAATGACTCATAGCTGCTAACTAGCTAAGTTAGCTTTCTATGGACCAACTCTGCTGTGAACAGGACAAGAAGATACTGCAGTAATGTTATATAAACAGGGACTTGTTATTTCTTTCCTGTGGCTGCAAACATAACACACAGGCTTTTGGTAAATATTATAACCTGAGCTTATCTATACACTTCATGGCTGACTTAAGTAACAAAACTACCTCTCGGAGGCAACCAGTGGGATCTCTGAAAACTCAAATATGATGATATGGTCATCTGCTATATTGCACATTTATTCATACTTGATTATATTGAATATATTCCATATATCTCCCAGCCCTATATAAGACAAAAGCAATCTGCCTATCGTGCAACAGAAGAGACTGTGTCCCAGAGTAGTACTCGGGCCAGAAATGTCAGTCCAAAGCAGTCCCACAACTTTAAAAAACTTTGGCACAAGCCTGATCTGAAACCAGTGAAAGTTGGCTCTAAAGAATTAGTGGCTCCCTCCCTCCCAGAGGATGGTACTTTCAATGGACCTCTCACTTCTTATAGAAACTTCTGCATCCAATTCTCCACTGTGTAGCCACATCCTTCAAACACTCTCCCACATTCATAGCTGAGGCTCCTCTGGCAAAGTGATGCCTCAGATTATATCTGTTCTTGATTTTGGTATGCATTCGTGCTGCTTCTTAATTTTGTTTTTGCCGTATGATGCAACTAGAGAGCGGCATGCATCATCTTTTCTGTGAAGTGAACAGGAGTGGGGGGGGGGGGGTTCAGCATGAACATGAAGTTACAGACAAAGTAAAGTTTGGATTTATTGCAGAATTCTTTGAATGTTTTGGTGAAAATCACTCCTCCCTGTAGGAGGAATGCTTTTCACCAGAACTGCTTCTGTTGTAACCTTGTCATTTTCCTTGTTGTCATACATTTATGTACAACATAGCCTATGTATGTTATTTCGTGTCAGTTCTCTATTCTACTTTTTGCCTCTGTCTGGAAAGGTCTTTGTAGGCTTGAGCCCGCTTTTGTAAACCATTCTACTTCCAAATCCACAGTCTGTGTTTGTCAGCAGCCAAACATGTGTATGGAAAGCACACTTTTCATACTTTTGAGCCACTGAGTCATCCTTGTGGATCTGGCAGTCGCTCCACCTACTTTGGGCAGACAAATGTGTGTCAGTGTCATTACAGCAGACTGAGTGCAACATGTGCTGCCTTGACTCTGAGACAGAGGTGTTTGGGTTCAAATCCCTGCTCTTTTGCACTTAAGATAAGGAATCCAAACAGAAATGGAGGGATGAGGTTAAACATCCCCTTTTTGAGCAAGGAACGTCCTGATGTCTGCTGCTCAACCCCGTGATCCATAGCAAATCAAGGTGGAAAAAAACATAGTTCTGAATGCTGGCTTTTGTTTCCGCTAGGCATTTCTCGAGAGTGAGATCAGCCCTGCTTCTTTGAGAAGGTACAGCTCGGGTCCAAAGCCAGCAATCAAGTTTAGTCTGTGTTCCTTGTGACTGTTCAGTGGCAGAGGATATTTTATATCCTGTCATTAATCAAAGTTTAAGTTAAGAGACACATTTAGGGAAAGGTGGAGAAATTGCGATGGAAACTGAAATGGCAGATATGTTTTGGTGATAATTGACCTGGATTTGTTGTTGAGCGTTTCAGGGCTGAAGCCAACTGATTTAATGTGATAAGGATAGGCCGGTCAGATACAGTCACTGATTGCTTCCTCTTTCCAAATATTTACAAAGAAAACTCCTGCTTTTATATAAAAAAAAACATCAGTGAGTGACCACTAGAGTCAGCTATCAGTCTCACACATGTGAACGGTGACCTACTAATGTTTGGTCTGACAATAACATGACAATAGCAGTTACCAATTTTGTTTAAAACCTTGATAAATCACATTCCGTGAGCAGAGCATATCCACGATATTGATTGCTTTCACAGTGAACACAACAAAGTCTTTGTCAGGATGTGGATTAAAGATGTGTTTTGGCAGAGGGCTTGGCACTTTCAGGATTTGTTGATTGAAACATTGTGAAACTAAACATTGAGGGGCAGATTGACTCATGCTTATTAAAATCACATTCATCTTGTAACCTTGTTACTTTGCACAGTTCTACGTAAACCATGGCCCAAGAGCACACGGCCAAACAGGGTTACTCTATGGCCATCAAATATTCAATGTAGGTGGCTCCCTGCGACCACTGAGTTTTATCATTATACTGCGAACCTTTGCCAACATGTCACAGGTCCACAAACATCCTGATTCCTTCACAGCTTTTAGTTCAACATTTTATGATCACAACAAACAGTACTCTTGTTGTATAGCTACTGATATGTCGGGGCTACTGAAATATGGGTTTACTAAACTTATTCAGACAGCTAACAAGACCTTTAAGTCAGGGATCTGGTGCATTTCACCACTCCAGCTGGAGTTTGCAGACATGAGTCAGAATCATTATTCTCATCCCATTGTAAATACTTGAAACAAATGAGAGAACAATAAAATATTACTTGCGAGTTGTGATAGTAAATACTACGATGTAGAAATGCAGTTCAGAGGTAATCAGGAAGATATGGGGGGTGAAAATAAGCACAAGTTAAGTTAGCATATGAATCGATAAGCAGAATCAGAAATGTAATTTCTTAAAGATTCCTTAAAATTCAGAATTTTGGAACTGGTTCCACTTGAGAACTGGTTCTTGAACCCCAACCCTATCAAAGAACCAGAGACACAAAAGGTGGACTATAAAAAGAGTTTGAGTGGTTAGAACAGCTTCCTTAACTAGCCCAGAAGTCTGGCTTGTTTTTCATCAGAAACAATCAGAAAACACCACATCACAATTTTGGAAAATTAAATAGCCTTTTCTCTATTGTTTTTTTCATAAGTTTACAGTGTGGCCACCAAACATATGCTTTGGCCACCAAATTTTGGGGCTTGATGGCCTGTCAAGCCAGTGCTTACAAATATTAGCCCCTATCTTGACTTTGTCAGACTCCCCACTTGTTCTGCAAAATGCGACTCCACCGCTGTATGTAATAGAAGCTGGCCTGGTTGGGGCAACAGCTGGTAACTTAGCCAGCAGCTGGCGCTTTTGAATTGTTCCAGAGAGAACTTTGATGCAGCTATGAATTAATTATTTTCCCACCCAATTTTGGTATAAAAGCATTTTAGCATTCACTCAACTTGTTCCAGGAGGCTATCCCTGTTAATAAAATAAAATAAATAATACTCCTTTTGATCTCATAAGTCACAAACTATGATTTAATAGCGTATCTATCTCTATACTTTTGGTTTACTATATTATCATACTCTACTACAGACTTGTCATTCCCTTTTCTTTACTTATTTTTTCCTGGAAGGAATGAACTTTCATTTATTTTGAGGTGGGTTTCTTAAAAATCCAAAACACTTTTATTTTTTTGTTTATGCGGTCTATATAAAGGCTTTCGAGGACCTGAAAACTGTAAGTCTTTAAGGTTTGTGTCTTTCTCAGCAGGTGCGTAGCGGAGGAATGTCAACAGCAGTGCAGTTGCTCCCTTTCACTGACACTTGGTTTAACTCCCGGTGTAGCATGTGTGTCTGATTTGTGAGTAATGTATTTCCAGCAAACCTCGTGCGTTTGTATTTTGCACTTGAGCTTGGGTGGTCTCAAACCCTGCTGACCCTAAAGTGAAAGTCAAGCAGAGAAAATAAAGACTCTGTCATGGTTAAAAAAGTGGTTTCAATTATGACAAACTACATGAGTAGCCAATGGAATGACTTGTGGTAACTGTGTATATTTTGCATGCTGGTGTCGGTACCATTTATTTTGGGTCGAACATCATTTCCTTTAGAGAGAAACCCACCCTGTAATGAAAAGATAGAGAGAGGACTGGGTCTTCTGACTGGCTTTCTTTAGATAAACTATCACGATGATGGCGGCAATTTATCTACAGACCAGGGTTCACACCAGGTGAAAATTTGAGTACACATTTCCTTGTTTTACACTCAAGACCTGAATAGCTCATAATTGAGGCTTAAAGTATCTCATCCTGTCTGTGAGCCAAACGTTAGCTCAAGCAGCTAGATTACAGAGGTGTCAATGATATTATTAGAAGTAACACGTCGGGTATAAAAACCTTCACATTGTTTTGGTGACTTACTTTCAGTCATCTTGATTACTTTAGTTGGTCATTTTTATTTCATAGGAAACGAGCCACATGAGGCGTGGAGGTGACTGTGTCAGCATCATGTGTTGTGATTCATTTTATGTAAACTAAGATATGATTGTGACACACTCTCTTGAGACACTATTCTGTTGCTCAATGCCCACTTGATACCCTGTCCACCACCACAAAGACGAGGGATTTAATTCCTGCTGCTGTACTTCCAGATTAACAGTGCTTTTAAAAGATCCTGGCAAGAAATGTAGCTTCAGCTGTCAGAAAAGTTGATCCCGTCAGAGCTTTTTATGCTCAGTATCATCTAGCAAGGCAGGTCGACCACACAGTGCTATTCTCTGTTGCTACACTATTGAGACTGCTTCTTTTTCTTTTTCAGTTCTATTCAACGATTTATTGTCATATCAACCACAGTTTATTGAAATTTGTTTTGGCGTGCTTTACACAACAAAAACAAAATATAATCACAAACAAAACAAAGTAACACAAAGACAGATTACACTGCAGTAACAGTACAGTACAACAAATACAAGAGTGCAATTAATCATATTCATCATCTTGATTTAGGGTGCAAATCGCTTCAGGGTAAGTGTCATTGTGAAAGCGAGATTTTCTGGTCTTGATACTGCATAATCTTTTACCCGAAGGAAGAAGACTGGGTAAGGTTTTGCAGGGTGTGAGAAGGATTTCAGAACTTTCCGCCGGATGCAGATGTGGCACAGTTCAGACATGGTGGAGAGATTACTCATCATCAGATATTCCTCTTGGGCTGTAGAATTACCATAGCATACAGTTAATGAGAAGGTAAGCAGATCACTTTGTAGATCTGTAATGTTTGACATTGTGAATTCCCTAAGCTGTCTCACAAAGAAAAGTCTGTGGTGAGCTTTCTTCAGGATGATGGAGGAGGATATAGTAGTCCAAAAGAATTTGAAATCATTCACTTTATTTACCTCCTGGCTGTTGTCATCGTTTTTTTACATTTCTTTCATCAGTCTTTATGAAAAGCTGAAACATGATCCTGTTTTTTGGTTCCAAGCTAAATGAGGATGTTTTACTCATTGTTTTAACTAAAATGATTGCGTCGGCATTGAATAACCTCGGCTCCCATGAGGCTTTGATAGCGTTCCTGTATTTAACACTCATCGTGGAAGCTGATGTACTATTGACTCACCTGACCCACAGTTGCATTTGTGAGTTGTTGAGTAAAGTGGAACATTGTGAAAAGTTAATACGTCTCATTTTTAATTGTGTATGTATCACACTGGACTGCACAGCAGAAGGCATGCTGTGGCAGGGCCGGTCACCGAGGCCTGAGCTGAGTCAGTCATGGTCTGCTTTCACAATCACAGCATATTTAACCCTTCCATAACCAGCTATATGTTTTTCTTTTTGCTCCACAGAAAGAAGCTCTCTGACGGGAATGAAGTCGTTAAATCAAACCCTTCAAAACGCCACCGGGATCGGCTGAATGGGGAGCTGGACCGGCTGACAGAGCTCCTGCCCTTTTCTGAGGAGGTTCGCTCTCGTCTGGACAAACTGTCGGTCCTTCGCCTCAGTGTTGGATACCTGAGAGTCAAGAGCTACTTCAAAGGTGAGGGCAAGCCTGGGTCAAGTTACGGTACTGAATTCCTTAGGTGTATCTCCTGAAATTCCTTTTATTTAACCATATCATACACTACTGTCTACTTTATGGGTCTTCTGACTGATCGTTAATTCAAAATCTCTTGTCACAAAGACAATCACAAGACATCTATCAAATGACAATAACAAGAGCCAATCAGATGTGTGCCAAAGTGCCAAATGCGGGTAGATTTTCCATTTGGCAAGTAAATCTAGCAGAGGCTATCCACAACCACATGGGGGGGGGGCACCAAAATAGTCATGTAATAAAGAACTGTGCTGACAGTCTTTACCACAATTTGGTGTCATTTACGGGCTGCTTCTGTCCTCTGTTGTCTGTGTCAGAGTTTGACACAAACATGGACGAGGAATCATGGTGCATTCAAGTACACCTCGGAAATGACTTAAATTGCCATGAAGGTTTTTTAAATGTGAAAATTTCTATAGACTTACATCTGCCATTAGTTTCTTTTTCTTTCACTACAGCATTTTTATAATTAAATGCTAAAATCTAAACCCATTCCCATTCATTTCTACATAGTCAGATTTTGAATATTAAAAGAATTGTATTAAAAACGTTATCAGCAAAACTTACACTTAATGTACAATGTAAAGAATAGTTACATAAATAAATAATGCCTCACGATAAATATAAGGCTACAAAATAGACCCTGTGATCGACAATCTGTGATTGGTATCAGCTGACACTGCTTTCAGCGATCGGTAAATCAAGATCAGCTCCAAAAATTCTGATAGGAGCACCCTTAGTCTGGATCGATGCAAGACAAGCTAATTCAAAATAATTAAGTTGGACTCATGTGATTCATAGCAAACATGGTTTCCTTTTGTTCCATTGCCATAGAAGTTTAGTTGTAAGGCTTGTGCATGTCTCACCTTCTTGAGAACTTAAGAATTATGACTTTTTGGATTAAGATAAATGGAGTCAAGCGTGGGTAGACTGACTGACTGAAGAACTGAATTGATAAATGGGCAAAACAAAACTGAAGAATCTAGGCCAGCACTTACAATACAATCGTTGAACCTGGAACTGATTGTAGAGCGAGATATGTAAATGTACTGGGAGTACATTTGACAGACACGGCAGGAATGAGAAGCATGCTGGAATCTGGTTTTAGGAAACAACACATCCTCAATACTAGTAACCTTACTCCACCCTCTCTGTAAGCAACGCGACAGTCAGTGTCACCTTAAAATAAATTATCAAGTGTTTTTTTTTAAAAGATCAAGTCTTCAATCTAAGTTAACTAAACTTGCAGGCACACTGGCTTTGAAAAACCTGATGAGTCGTGCGTGAGTCAATAATATGTGAGTCACGCATATAACATCTCCGCCACCCGCAGATGATAGGTTTCTTTGAGTTAAACAGACATTTTAACCGAGGTGTTGGCAGATGGGCTGCTGAGTAAGTTGCCTTGTTGCCTCTGGGCTCATTGAGGTTGTCAGAATGTGTGTCTCTTGTCTCCGTTGCTGTTTACTATATTCTCTATGTACTGTTTTGCCTATGTGATACTGGACATGTAGCACTAAATCTGTGCCCTCTCCCAACTGAATCTCCCATGGATTAGTGACAGCAAAATACAAATGAAATTGCTTAGACTAGACTAGAGTGATTTATAGAGGCATTGGTTGACTACTGTGCTAACAAGGAAGTGTTTTTTTTTTTTTAAATCAAAGAATAAAAACTAGTAGCAAAAAATGTTTTCCAATACTATGATATTATATTTTATATATGTATACATATCAGGATTTGGCGTCTTATTAATTGTATTTTTTCATAAATGTACACTTATCTGTGTAAGAGGGTGCTAGTACACTTTAGCAGTCGACCTTCTATAATGTATTTAATCCAGTCTAATCTAATAAGTACCTGTTTGTACACAGTTAGCAAGCTAGCCAAGTTGTTTGCAGTGTGAACATTCAGTATGAATGGACATGTTTCTTGCAGTCTGAGGAGTTGTGACATTCCAGCGCAGCTTGTTCTCACACCCTTTTGCCTACTTCTTTGCTGCGCAGGTGAGATAGGCTTTAGTGCCACTGATGCATTATCATGTCAGATAGCAGTTTCCATAAACTTTCCAAACTGCAGCATGACAATTCACAGCTGTAATGGAAATTTATAACTCTGTAATGGAACTTGTACTCATATTGTCTCTCTCATTTGAGTACTATCTGTCCTTTAGCTAAGAATACAGGGTGATACTTTGTCCTCTTTGTGCTTGTGTGAGAGTGCTCAAACTGCTGATCGCAACTTGTTGCCAAATGTTATCATGGGAAAGTAAGTTGACAGAGGCAGAACGTTTCTCCTCGGGATAGATAAAGCTATGAATGAACAACTGTGCAACTAAAAAAAACTGTGCATTAATTAAAGGTTGAGTGCCGGTGTCTGAGGAAGACAAAATGTTCTGGCACGCATGACACTGCAGGCAGCAATATAGCTTCTGACGTGGGAGAATCTGTCTGCAGATGAGAATGAATATCACAGTAAAACTCTGAAAGAGTTGCTTCTTTAAATTCACAAATAAACATTCCCCCAGCTTTGATCACCCATGCATGAGTTGAGTGCCCTGATTTCTTTTATTATAAATGTTGTGTTTTTAATTATGTAGTCATATAAAGCCTACTATTGCTTGTTTGTCTTTATGTTTATCTAAAAAGACGTGTAAAGATATGTAAAGATATGTAAAAAATAAACATGTAAAGCACTTAGTAGTAGTAGTAATTCAGACACAGACATTACAATACAGCAACAAAATTCACAATATCTGGTGTGCATATGCGAGAGTTTCTCAAATTTAGATTTCCTTTCTAGACATGACCTCACAGAAGCTGCAGTTTTCTGTTAATAAAGGAAAACTGTGTGACACAGAGCATCATAATGAGGCACTGTAGTGCTGCAGAGATGCCCTGGCCTATAAATCTTCTCCAGATGTAAGAAAATATGTTTGTTTGGTATTGACCCCAACAGGTGTCACAATATCATGATTTTAATAGTTATACTGTGCTGCAAAAAAGATCATGCCCACTAAGTGTGAATCATATTGCAGTTGCCTGAGGTAAATCTGTTTTGCTATTGATAGAGAGTTGGGAGGAATATGTGGACAGGTCTTCCCTGTTCTGATTTGTCTTAGAAGTTGAAGCGATTCCATCTAATTCCATCTAACACGTTCCTGGTCAATACTATGTAGTTTGGATTCGATCCATGTAGTATACACTATGAAAGTTACACTACTCTCTCAGGTGCAGAATTTGTCATTATTTCAAATATATCTTTTTGAAGTGTAAAAGACTACTTTTCAAGGCAGGGTTGGTTTTAGATGGTTTGCCTCTACTGTTATATAGGGACAGACAGCACATGTGGAGTATCAGTGAAATCATGTCAAACTCCTCTCAAACACCTGGGGCCAGATGTAAAAATGGTGCTTTAACACTAAAACTATGCCTTTCCTCAAACATAACCTAGTGTTGATAAATGGGGAACATGCAGTAGGAATGTGTGCACCTCACGCAGACCATGCAAACACATGGTTTTACAGTGCCAGACAAAAATTGTAATGAAGTGAAAACTGAATCTAATATCTAAGGTTGAAATCCAATGTCAGTGCATGTTTCAGTCTACACCCCTAGCTAAATTATGCTAGTGTAAAAGAGAACAATGTGTGCTTTGTCTGACTTTACAAATATGATACAAATAATTGATATGCATTTTTTCTAGCCCTGTTGCTGAATTTTAGTCTTTAACCTACACAGACATTATGCATGTGTTCTCAGGTCCTGTCATTTTGTAGGTTGTAGAAGAGTTTTCCAGCTCTTCCACTCCTGAAATCCTCTTAGCATACAGACTTACAAAAACTTATACAAAAACTTTATTGCCCTCTGAAAGGTAATTTTTGATAGAGCACAGAAACATATACCGATGACCCATGAAGCCTAGCTGCTGTTTGAGACTGTCTCACCGATATCAACTGGATGACACAAAATGTTCTTCGATGCAGAAACTCAAAATCAGAAATCATTTTGTTCAGTCCACTAAACTCTGTCAGTCTTGCTGAAAATAGCCCTGGTCCCCTGTCTGCAAATGTGAACTCTACTGCCAGAAATTTAGGAGAAATATTTGATTCAGATCTTAGCTTTGATCAACACAATAAAAAAGTTGTCCTGGCCTGCTGCTTTTATTTATGAACCATTTCCAGAATCAAATCGATGCTTCCACACACTGACCTGCACTTATTTGCTCTTGACTAGACTGCTGCAACTTTTTTCCTTTCTGGCATAAACCAAAAATCACTCGCCTCCAACTGGTTCCTCTTACTGGTTTTAACAGACGACATCACATCACCCCAATCCCCGCTTCCCTCCATTGGCTTTCCGGCTTTTCTGTCACCTATGTATTCATGTGTTTCACATCCCCTGGTCCATATATTTCCTCAGAAACATAGTTGCTACTGCATCTTGGTTAACTGAGTTATTGCCATGGGAATGGATTGGAGAAACTGAAATCAGAGAATCTGGACATTTTTTGTTTAAAAAAATGACTCAAAGCGATTAAAAGATTATCAAAACAATTAGCTGTTAATTTAATAGTCATTTAATATTGATTAAATAATTATTACTTGCTGCTAGAGTCACATTTAGTCACAATTTGAATTTTTAACTTCAGTCATTCTCTTCAGGCCGTCACAGAGAATTTGATGAGCTGTCATTTTTATTTTTCCTCTTTTATACTTTGCAGATATCTTCCTGCAGTTTCTCAGTGTTTATGCCACTGTTCGTTTCCACAACACTGCCTTACTCTCTCCTTCAGTTCATTTGACATCAGCAGTAATCAGGCAGACTGAAAAGACGGTCCATGCCCTGCAGCCGTGGAGGGCAGTATCAGAATCACATGTCACGTCACACTTCCCATGTGCAACCCATCACCCATAAATACAGCTGCTTTGTCACTGTATCTGTGCTCACTGTAGACCATTTTACAAGTTAATTAAATTTTGTTGTCTCAGCAGGTAATAATATTCTTTGACCTAAGTAATTACAGAAACACAGTCTTGATTAAATGGTCTGTTACTCATTGATTTGTGCCAGTACACATAAAATTATCTGGTTACGGCTAAAAATCAGACAGCATCTGGGTAAAATGAGCTGCTTACAGGATGGGTACATAAATATTTATGGGTCTCTCAGTTCTTGGCTGAAGACACTCCCTCCACTGCAAGATATTCATTTTTTCTGAGAGACGGACACAGCACTCAGTACATAGCTGTTAGCAGGCTGTTAGCTGGACGAACAGGAAGTACATCTCGGCCTCAAGAGTTTTAAGAAATGAGAAAACAATGGATGTGACAAGTTTGAAGCATGTCGTTAACAGAACATTTTTGTTATGTTTCATCCAGCTGTTTACATTGCTCTGTGAGAACTGATAGAGTCATGGATGGTTTGGCGTGTTCTCACATCTGAGCTATTAGGAGCTTAATCACAGTAACATTATTCAAAATATGGGCTGCTGCGCCATGCTCCCATTACTGTCTGACAAGTGCTACACGTGGGTCAGTTTATGAGTCATAATAAGTGTGACACAGCCTGTGAAACCAGTTGTATTTACACCTTCTGTGGCTCTGGAGTTTGTCACGTCTAATAAAATAATCTCAGCTTCAACAGAGCGTTTTATTTACTAACTGGGAACATGGAGTTACAAAGATGTTGGCATTTTCCTGGCAGGGAAAATATGCCATTGGTAATATTTGGAGAAATGTAGGATCCAGTGTTTTTGAAGCCTGACCCATTCAAGCTGGCTGCAGCAGGGCCACTCTGCATGGAGTTTGCTTGTTCTCGCTGTGCTTTCGTGGGTATCCTCCAGGTGCTCTGGTTTCCCCCACCTTCAAAAACATGTATGCTAGGTCAGTTCTCGAGTCAGTACCCCTGACTTTGACACTGGCCTGGAGTTGGTCCCTGGGTGCTGCACATTGTTTGCCCACTGCTCCTAATACGGATGCCACTGCATAGAGCCACTGCAGGGGGGTGTGGATGAACAAGGGAAAACTATAGGATGGATCAAAGTTGAATGAATTTGATTTATGTAGAGAAATAAACAAATGCTGATGCTATCATGTTGACCTTTACTTCACTAAAATTCAATTTGAATCCTTTTTTATCAGTTGCTTCTCAAATAAGTGAAGTATTGCTAATATTTTTTGGGGCGGACTGAACTTTTACAGCTTCTGAAGGGGGGCATGCCAGGACAAGTCCAGAAATCAGTGGGTTAAATGCAGAGGCTGAATCTCACTGGATGTTACATCATTATACATGTGACAATAAGGCTGACTGTTTGCTTTGAAAAGTCAGGGTACCTCAGACACTCCTGCTTTCATTTTCACTGATCTTTCTTCAGTCTCACTCTTGTGAGTTTAAGACAAAATCGGTGGACTACACCTTTAACTGCATTACAACTGATGTGTACGTGAAGGTTGCCTCTGATTACTGATGGAATATTCAGACTGATACAGCGACGTGGGTCAAATCTGGGTCATGTTTAAAAGTCATTGTGATGGGGTTACCCCCGACTAAGGATTTCCCTCGTCGACTAGCAGTAGTTAGTTCACACTATTAGTTAAGTTGTCTTCACGTGTCTACAATATTATAGCTGCTACAAGGAACTTAAATATTTTGTTGAATTGATTGAGTTCCCTGTGCAAAAGCAGCAGTGTTTCCACCACCATAACCACAAAATATAACGTCAATGACGAAATAAAATTCTAAATAAAAAGCTCCTGCTTCATTTTAACTGGTTAGTGTACAACTCACTGTGAGGACAATGAAAACACAGGCTTGTTTCATCTGATTCAAGGAGAATCTGAGTTACTGTATTATCTAGTTATTTGATAGAATATGGAATATAATACTCAAGTATGTACTCATTCATATATAATCGCCTGAATTTTTGAGCTTTTGTTACCTTAAAATGAGTTCATATGTACAGCGGCAGTGGGGTGTCTTCCATGTTGCACCATCGTGTTTCTATAACCCAGCACAGGCCAAGCAATGGGTCTAGATATGGTCTTTTGTGTTTTCGCAAGTTTCACATCCACCATTGGTTCTCCTACACACATTGAAGGGAGGGGTGAGGCAAGGTGTTGCCAGTAAATCCTACACACTGGCTTTTTAAGTATATCTTTGGGGCATGAAGAGAGCTGCTTGTTAAATGCTAACAGCAAAAGCAATATTCTAAATGTGTGCAACAGCCAGTAAGGAGATAGAACATATTGTTAATTTATTTCAAAGCAGTATAACATCATACTCAAGTCCTGTTGTTAAGAACACAGGAATAAATAACTTTCAACTTCACAAAAACAAATACAGACTTATCAACACAATGGATGATGTATACTTACCAACTAACTTGCTACCAACTTATTGCCTCTTGTCCCTGCCTGAACCCGCCGTTCTCAAGAATCGTCCTCAAGAACCAGAGTCCTGGTCAGAGCTGCTGTAAATCACCCTGGTACTATATTTTCAGTTGTCAAACTGGCCTCTGTCTGTCTGCGAGGCTGTGTCCCAGTCTAATAGGATTGCTGACTGAACTAATTAGCTAATGGGCAGCACTATGTTTTAAACGTCAGCTTTTTGAACGTGAGAGATAAAATAAGAGTGCATGTGTTTGTGTAGGAAAAAAGAGAAACCTGACTGTTTATAATGTAATGTAGTTGTGCATAATTATATGGTTTAGTGGTAAATTGCAGTAAACTACACTGCAGACTGGAGTCTTTATTAACAGTCAGAGATTTACCCGCAACAGTCGTCTGTTGGCACTGGTGTGGAAGTGACATGTGATACACCTATACAACAACAATGCACAGTGTCACCCATGCCAGTTTTCTTCTTATGTGCAATGACACTTTACACCAACTGAGTGTTTTGAAAAACCTCGCTGAAAGGGATCAGTATTATACTGATGACACGGCTGTTTGATAAGTGAACAATGGATGTAAAACAAGTGTGTTATTCATCATTAGGTGGGATATTGGGTTGCAGCATCATGTATCTCAGTGTTTTGTTTGTCTGCTTTCAATAAAGTAATTGTGCATGATAAGGTGTGATATCACCTTTAGTAAGACAGGTTACTATCTGTTTATCCAACCAGTTTCTCACACACTTGATCACAGTTTGTTCAGAAATCAAGCTTATGGCAAGATTATTGTGATTTCCCCATTTTTCCAGCCAAAGTTGCGGTGAGTAGTATGTTAGCCAGTTAAAAGGAAGAAGGAGGAGATTTCTTTTAGATGTATTTATTTTTGGTGCTGTTTTGCAGTTATGGCGTAGGAAACACTACTGCTTTTGTCTACAGGGGCCTCTGAAGTCAACACAATATTAAAGCTCCTTGTAATAGCTTTACGAGAAAGTGCACTATAAGCTTCAATGAATGAATGAAGACAGACAGCAGATCAGAAGTAGGATCAAATGATGAGGAAACCAAAAAGGAATGTTTGAGAATGCTCAGACTTGATGACTGAAATAAAAAAAAAGTACAGTTTCAGACATGAGTCATTGTCTAATCGCTGCTATTATCAGGAAAGCCAGTGGTGGAGGGACGTTACATAGATACAAAGTTCTGATGTGTTCAAAGAGTGTGTTAAAAGACCTGCACACTCTGCACACACATGTAATACCAAGTCAACAGACAGTTACCCCGTAAACAAGCTTTTGTGAGATAATGAAGAAAGCAAACACACACATTTCCAGATACACACACACACACACAGCAACAGCTGGGCAGAGTGATAAGCTCCATCTAAAACTCTAGTTTCAATTGTATCAACTTCGACATGATGAAATTTGCACAATGTTCAGACAAATGATGGCTGTATACAGTGTTAGATTTTCAAACACAGAGTCTGCTGTATGTCTACTCTGTGGGGTTATCCCAGTCAAAACATAAGCCAGGGATAGGTGTTCAAGTGTGGACATGCCTAGAGTTTAAGATAAGGATCCCGTAAATCGTTAGGTAAAAGAAAAGGCTTTTGAGAAAACAGCAAACATAAGCAGTGTCAGAGGGAACGAGTGAGATTAAAAGACCTGATAGTCAGACAAGCTATTTATGGCCGCCTTGAAATGGCAGATTTCTCTGAGCATGCTGGACCGTTCGCCTCATCGCGTGACTTTATGAGGCAGTACTGGATATTTTGAAAGGCTTGTGGCTCGCTGCTGCTGACATATTTGTGTGACGCTGTTAGAAATTTGAGAAAAATGTGGACTGGCTTTCCAGGCTCATTGAAAACATCCAGGGCCTGTTAGCAATCATAGTTGATGTGGTAACACTGTATCATGTGCTATAATTTAATATAATTTGGTATTTGGGATATCTGAACCATGTATGCATAAACCCATACACAAGTATAACAGAGGGAATAAAGAGGTAAGAGCAACTTTTCAATTCCTGGCAAACTTTTGCAACTTGGAGAAGAGAGTATCCGTATGGGGAAGCCCAGTCTTGTTTGGTATTGAATCCCAATGGGCTCATTATGCAAATATTTTTTTTGTTTTACTTATACATGCCCTTAAAAAACCTCAGCATAATTCACCTGTCAGTCTTGGTATCATAGTAAGTGAGAAGAGGACATCTTACTGTGGTGACAGAAGTTGCCTGTTGGCTCTTGATTCCTGACTCGCCTTTCAGTATATCGTGAGAATGCAAGCAACCGCTGGGAGACAGATTTAATCATGTTTTCATTTTTTTCCAATTTCCATTCTCTGGAAGGTTTGTTCTCAGTCCCTCCAGCTTTAAACCACAGCACTACATCTCCCTTCATACCCAAACCTTTTTTTTCTGGTTCCTTCTTGGCCGGAGCCAAGCACAGCTCACCCACCAAGGCTTTCTGTGACATTTAGTGTCTTCCAAAAATGCTGTTGTTTGTTTATGTGCTGAACCAAAATCAGCTGTCGTCCCACTCAAAGTCTGATTGGTGGGATCAGAAACACAGAAGATGTATTATTACATTTATTTAACGGCTGTGATTCAAATCTGTCAGGGTTCGGAAGGAATTTAAAAATATAAACAGTGATTTTTATCCAGGACATTAAATTAGCTTTCAGTGTTGATTGTAATTTGCATATACGTATTTCCAGACTTCAAACATTACTCATCTCCATCTATCAACAGCTTTAATATCCAATTACTCTGTATCACTGTGTGCCCTGGCTGGATTTAGAATTCTTGTCGGAGGCAAAGTTGGTATTTCTTCCTCAAACTGAGAGCTTTGATTGACCACATGGAGACTGATAAGAATCATTTCAGTGACATGATATGCGAGGCACGCCTAGCCTAGCAACCCATGCCCGGGCCAAAACTGTTGACGTTACTTTTCAAGCAGATAAAAAGAGCCCAGATGGCCATAAATAGCTCAATGTTGATTAAAAAAACAGATGCCCCCAGACTCCGCTACCACCACCGCCACCACAACAGACATTGTGTCTTGAATAGTATATAATCACTGTTTATTTTGATCATCAAGGTCTGCTCATGGGTTTTGTTCTGCAGCACACAAACCTTTTCAAACCTGCAGGGCTGGCTCGAGGCTGTTTGAGGCCTTAAACAAGGTGTGATAACAAACACAGGAACAATTGACCCATTCTAAGTCCCACCCCTTTTGGGATCTCTGTCAACTTTCACCTTTCCTGTTTCCTCTACCTAGGTATGATGTGTCCTAAGCTTGGCTATATTGAGAAGAAAACCACATTTTGAAGGTTGTTAAAACGTGTAGCTTAGCGGGCCTGTTGTTACTGTGTATTTTAACTGTCAACCATGTGCTGTTTTTAGTTTTTGCTATTCTTCTTATTTGTTATTTTTATCGATGTAAAGCACTCTGTGATTTTGTATCTGTGAAATGTGCAATATAAACAAATTTTAAACTTAGTGAACATATAAATGACGTAAATAGTCACATCTTCAGTTAGCTAATGTTAAAAAAACACTTGCTAACGGGTAGCTAATGTTAGCAAAATACATCAGTTATTAGCTAATTAGTTATGTCTAGTGCCCTTTAGCGCTAACATTGGCTAACTTAAGACATTGATGTGGTGCATTAACAAGTCCCCCAGCAACATCATTTGAACACCAACAAAATGCATTTTTCTTTTCAACATAGATGAGCCCCGCTTATAGTATATCTAAGAACAGGACACAGGAAAGGAGAAAGTTGACCGAGGTTTGCTCATCTGTTATTGGAGCATAGAGCAAAAATGTGTGGGACTTAGGAAGGGTCAGTTAACTAAAGTTGGAGAAAATAAAATAATAAAAAACTGTTAAAAAAAAAGACAGAAAAAAGAAATTCAGTGGAAAAAATACCTGGTTTGGTACAATACTATACGATACAGTGCTATACGAAATATTAATGTTACCACACACACATATGTTATGAAATGTCAAATAGGATTTTGTAACTTGTTAAACTCTTACGTACACTTCTAAATTTTGTAATAACACTCATCCAACAACTTGCAGTGTAAATAGCTGTTGCAAAATAGTGCCTCATTATGCATAATAAGCCTTGGGCTGGCGGTGCAAACCTCTGTTTTCCATCCAAAGTCGCTTTGTCTTTCTTTTCCTTGACATGTCTAGATGACGGTCTTGTCTGATCATGAAAAAGCTGAGGCTGTTTCTTTCCTCTGAATGTCATGGAAGTAAATGGGGACATTAATCAAAAGGCTAATGGGAGGTTGAACCTATGGACTGAGTGGCCCAGCTCATTGGCTGTTGTTTGTTGAAAGCGCTGCCCTTTCCTGCACATCTGCGTGAGAACAGAGATCTCTGTACAGGATCTACTGGAACTAAATGTTTTCAAATCAAGATAATATTCCCCTATGCATTGCCGGCATGCTTTATACTCTCTCTGAATCTGGCCGACTTCCAACCCGTGACTGCATTTCCTTTTTCTCTCTTTAGTTTCAGTGTTTCCTAACTCCATACCTCATAATACTGTAAAGTATATACTGTGCAGGTTATTTTAGTTCAACTTAAAACAAGAGCAGTGCTTCAAGCTTCACTACTACCTCTAGTTTGTATTTAATGCTGTTGTTTTTCTTTACTTTGACCTGTTTCCCTGAATAGTCGGACTGGATTGCATGTAGAAAAATAGAAAAACATCCAGGCCCTGCTGCCCCTCATAGTTATACGGAGTTCACTTAATTACCCCATGATGAAAAGATGTCAAATCCTTTAAATACTACCTCATTCCCTGAGTGACAGGGATCTTTGCCTGGAGTGACTCTAGCATCAAAAGCATGCTCTGCATTTCACCAATCCTATAATGGCCTATTTTCTGAAACAGGAAGCTGCAGTTTGATGCTGAAAAGTGGCCTCTCTGGGTGTCGAATTACAACTTGGCTTGAAAAAGAGACTGAAAGTATTGGAAGAGGATTTAAGGGCAGCTGAAAAATGTTCTGTGTGAGAACGTGTCCTTACTGTTGAATATGTTATACGGGCTGTTTTAGTCAACAGTAAAGAGCCACAAAATTTAAATTACCCAATGTTACATTCCTTGACGCTTTGTTGTATAGCAATCAGATGTCAAAGGAAAAACTACTGTCTGGAAGAGCTGCAATGTTTAGTACATTAATTAATTAGTTGGTAGAAAGAACAATTGTTGCTAACTATTTTGGTAATTGATTAATCGTTCGGATTTGCTGCTTTTCTTTGTCATTTATGATAGTGGGTGAAGTCTCTGTGAAATTGTGATGAGCATTTTTCACAATTCTTAGACATTTCATACACTAATACTACTTACTCATGAAAATAATTTAATCAATTAATCGATAATCAAAATAATCATTAGTTGCAGCCTGAGTAGAGCTGTTTTGCCAAGAATCTGGTGATACAATTCAATATTTTGTGATATATTGCAATACTGTAAGCATGGTGATATATCGCTAAAATTTTAAATCTAAATTTAGGAAAAATAATAAGTTAAAAATTATACTTTTTATGCAGTCAGAACGTGAAGATAGATAACTACACTGATATCTAACAGTCAGAGGTTTAAATATAACACAAATTGAACCACTGCCTCGAATCTTTGCATGTATCACAAAAACAGTGTTTTGCAGTATCTCAGAATGTAATATTGTGATACTCAAGTGTATAGATAACAATACCTCTGACTTAGTCTGAATTCAAACAACCTCAATTGTCACATTTGCATGCAAAGCTGCAGTAATCACACCCTCTGTTTAGGTGGAAACAGCTGCAGTTCTTCTCCAGTAGAACTGGCATGGATCTAATCATTTGTGTTGCATCAAAATGAAGCAACTATACTGAATCACCATTGTTGCCACTGACTGAATCAGTAGCTTTTAGCAGTGGGGATCCCCTTACTGGTGACCAAGAACGTCATTGTCAGCTGTGATCCACAGTCTGTTGCTTCTTCATTAAAAGCTTATTAAAAAGACCACAGAAGCCACATAAACAATTATAATGCGATTACTGTCAGAAATAAGTGGTTTCTTAGCTATTAACCTCATAAAGAGTCATGTAATTGGTAAGATAAGGCTTATTTCTGTTTTAATTTATACTACAAGTTTCCAGTGGCAGTTGTTTGGTAACAACAACACTGAGTAGATAAGACAGAGTAGTGCAACACAGATGTGAATTTTGTGATATAGCAAATAAAATTGTCAAAACTGTAACACTTTTTCTATATCATGTTTACAAGGATACATTACTAACAACAAATATCTGTGCTCCTTCAAGACCTCAGTTCAGTTCAGTCTTTATTGTCCTGCCTGAAGTGCACCAAGGACTTTTTTTTTTAACTGTGATTTCAGAAGAGGCATTGAGTATCTTTTTTGTTTGTTTGTTTGTTTGTTTGTTTTACTAGTATTACATCAAAATTCTGGTATTGTGAAAACTTTTCTAGCAGATCTTTTCCTGCTTTAAACCTTTTCCCACTCACTCCATGACCGTCGCTCTCTATCAAAACTGAATGAAGTAATGTTAACATACTTCAGCATTATAATTATCATATCTATCTAGGGCTGGAACTAATGATTATTTTAAATACCAGTATTTGTTGATAAATTCAATCAATGTAATCATTCAGTCTATAAAATGTAAGTTTCCCAGAGCCATGTTTTTTTTCCATATTTTTCTCAAGCAACAGTCCAAAACTTAAATTTATCCAATTAATAAAACAAATAATAACAGCAGAAGCTGTAATCTGAGAATGCTTGGCATTCTTTTGCGCTAAATGACAATGGATCATCAAGGCGGTTGTTATTTTTTTCTGTTTATTACAATACATCTATCGAGTGTTGCAGTGGTGCTGGGAATATCCTGCTCTGACATGTAAGTCAAATGTCATCAGTCAAACAATATTGGAAAAAAAATAAAATACTGTGCTACAATATTTTGGTCACGTGAAGTTGTGAACGCCCCTTTCTTGCTCCATGGAGGCGGTGCGCATGTTTGACGTTGGTGGGAATCTGTGTATTTCTTCCTTCACTGCCTCCCACAAACTTACAGGAATGTCTTTCCAGCCTCTGGTCAAACTCTGGCCAAGTATCATTTAACATATTTCTCCTGCAGCCACATTGACAACTGTAAGTGTATACGAACAACTCTGCAGTGCCATAAACTGTTACTCTGTTAGCAGCGGAAAAAGATGGGGAGGGAGAAAATGATGCAGAGTAGTATGAAAACAAACAGACTGCCACAAAGAGGCCCTATTACTCACGCAAACACTGAAGAGAGAAAAAAAAATACAACATCAGGGATGTGGTGGATTATCCAGATCTGGGCTTGAACTGACA